>UESW01003842.1:2304585-2326933 GCA_900491605.1 Calamus simplicifolius | reverse complement strand
AAGTTCTTCGTGAGTGGCTCTGACTTTTCATGGTGTCGACACATTGCGATCTAGAGTCAGCTCTAAAATCCAAGGGGTCGGCTAACAAACCTCCAAAAAATATAGTATCTGTATCTCAGGTTAGAGTTGGCTCCACAAATTCCAGGTGTCGGCTCCAGATTTGAAGCAGAAAATAGTTCTGTATCTCAGGTTAGAATCGGCTCCAACTATTAGGGTGTCGGCTCCAAACCGTGCCAAAAATTCTGAACTATTCCGATACGCTCTGGAGTCGGCTCCAGACACAGGGGTGTCGGCTCCAAGTTCTGAACTTAAATGTTTTCATTAAAAAACGATTCAAACTTAATTTTGTGTATCATTTGAATAATTTAACCTTTCTAAGTTCCTGAAACACTTGTTAATTTCATTAGTAACACAAAAATATACTCATGCTTTTGTTAATCATCAAAATCAATAAGTGGGTCAACAATCTCCCTTTTTGATGATGACAAAAACATTGAGTATATGCATGATTAAACAATTGAAATTTTTAAATAAAAGTTCTCATAGTTAAGCTCCCCCTGAATGAGGTAGCTCCCCTATGATAACCAAATTAAGTTCATTCAATGCATATATGTTACCAATTAAATTCCAAATTCATTTAACACTTTCATTCACACCACTATATACAAACATCTTTCTCATATAAGTTATAACTAGATTAACATCAATGCATAATGCATATACGTAAACAAACTTTTCTCCCCTTTTTTTTGTTATCAACAAAAAGGTTAAGAAGAAGTTCATTTAGCTTAAATCAACATTCTTTCTCATCCTTTATATCATAAAAGTATAAACATAAGAATCGATTTAACTCAAAAGAGTAATGTTAATTCAAATTGCATTCATTGAAATAAAGTCATTCAGAATTCATTAATTCATTGCAAAATTCATCATTACATTTCATCAAAGTAGTCATTACAAAAAATACATCAAACATTAAAGTACATAATTTGTCCTAAATACAAACTAAAGTTCAAACAAAACAAAGCATGTAACATCAAAATCTAAGAATTCTCTTTAACTCTTCTAAATTTGTCCCATGCCCTTTTCTTGAATTTTCATAAAATCATTTAACATCTTCTCAACTAAAGAAGCATGCAACTAGTGACTTTCTTGTAGCTCTGCATTGCACTTGGAATAGTTTCTGAGTCTCCACAATGTCCTTGATTTTTCAAAAATCTAAGATCATCTTCAAGGCTCAGATGAAGTGCTAAAGATGATTCATCTGATACCTTATCTTCCAAAGAATAGAAGAGTTGCCTTAATCTCAAAAGCTGTTTAACTCAATCTTCATTTATCTTCATGATCAAAAAGCTCTTTAGCTGCTCCAATTGAATTCCAAAAATCCAGTAAGAAGCAAATAGGTGCAGGTGCAGGTGTTGCTGAAGGTGCTGGGCTACTAGGTCCTGGGAAATATCTCACAGAAGGCTTCCTCTGATGGACCAGGTGCCGTAGCTCCAATTCAGCTGCTCTATCTCCAATTCCTTTCCTTTCCCATTGCATTGACTTTGACAAATCCCATACGATGCAATGTAGCCAATTATAATAATCAGTGTGCCTTAAGTTCTTCATTGGCTCATTATCAGAAATATTAACTCCTTGGCTTTTGAAAGGCCATAGTCAAGATCATGCCATAGGTAAAGGGACCTTTTCTTATTTCCAGCTTCAGCCATGTACCAAATCATCATTCCGCAAGATTTATAGGCTGTCCAGTCACTACAGATCCATAATCACAATGTCTCGCTCCAGATATACTAAAAATCTCTCTATCTGGGAAAAGAATCCTACTACAATGTTATGCAATAACCTTAACTCCAAGGGTAATTGATTTGCCCTAATTTCTTCAAATTCAGTCACTTTCCTACCAAGCATTTGATAAAGCCTCAGCTCTCTCACTGTGAGAACTGGCAGTTAATCCAATGACTGGAATTCCAACAATTTGAAGAGTCTCCGAAGTTAAATGTATCCTCTTTCCTCTAACATAACTCAATACCTCTGTCCTCTAGACAAATTGTGATAAAATTCTTTAACAAGTGCTGGATAAGTGGGAACATCTAATGAACATACCTTCTCCCATCCCATTTCCTTAAGCTGCCCCTAGGGAGAAACCTTCGGCTTCAAAGAATGAAATCTACCTTCCTACCCATGGTAATAACTCGGCCTGCTAAGGACGTCTATTTGGAGTGAGGACCACTAGGAATGGTGCTAGGAGTTGAGACGATGTGGAGGAAGAACTTGGTGAAGGCTATTGCGGATGCCTCATGGTTCTCTCCCTATCGTCATCAGAGCCCAAGCACAGATCCTCTACTTTAGGTGCCATAGGATGCTAGGAGAAGATGGATTAGAGAAATTTTGGGTTTGGGATGAGTGGAAGAGTTTGGAAGAGATTGGAGTCGAATAATAGAAAAGGTGTCGACTCTGCCCTAATAAAGTCAACCTGGGACCACAAGGTGTCGGCTCCCGCAAAGCGAGGTGTCGACTCCAAGTCGCTAACATAGTCAGCGAAAATAGAGTCGACTCTGGAAAGGTAGGTGTCGGCTCCAAAATTATAGACAAAACTGGAGTCAACTCCGATAACAGAGGTGTCGCTCCAAGACAGTTTCAGTGAAAAAAAGAGTTTCAAAGAATCTGAAACTTGTCGGAATGTCAACAAATTTTGGATAAATCAACTTTGGAATGTGATGAATCAACGGGTTCAAATATCTAGATAGAGTTTCCTTAAAATCAAAGAGAATTTTCAAAAATGATTGAGTTCTAGATAATCATTCCTTAGGAGATTTAAAATTCATTCCAATGGATCACAACTCCTAATTCTCCTCTAAGATAACAAAATCTCTCTTCACTTAAGGGTTTTGTAAATATGTCAGCTAATTGTTCATTAGTACAAACATAATCAAGACAAACATTATTAGCTACATGTTCTCTAATAAAGTGATATCTTATTTCAATGTGTTTTGTTCTTGAATGTTGATTGGATTTTTAGTTAGATTTATTGCACTAGTATTATCACATTAATTGGTGTTTATCAAGTGTTATACCATAGTCTTCAAGTTGTCGCTTAATCCAAAGGATTTGAGCACAGCAACTTCCAGCTGCAACATATTCAGCTTCAGCAGTTGATAATGCAACTGAATTTTGCTTTTTGCTAAACCAAGAGATTAAGTTACTTCCTAAAAATTGGCATGCACCACTTGTGCTTTTTCTATCTAACTTACATCCAGCATAATCAGAATCAGAATATGCAATCAAATTTAATGTTGAGTCTCTAGAATACCATAAACCTACATTTTTTGTTCCACTTAAATATCTTAGAATTCTTTTAACAGCAATTAAGTGTGATTCTTTAGGTTCAGATTGAATCTAGCACATAAACAAACAGCAAACATAATATCTGGTCTACTTGCAGTTAAATAAAGTAGGGATCCGATCCTCTATAATTTTTGATCAATTTTCTTACCTTCTTCATCTTTGTCCAGCTTGCATGAAGGACTCATTGGTGTTCCAAGGGGTTTGATTGATTCCATACCAAACTTCTTGAGAATTTCTTTTGTGTACTTTGTTTGGTTGATAAAATTCCCTCTTTGCTTTGTTTGATTTGGAGTCCAAGGAAGAAGTTGAGTTCTCCCATCATGCTCATCTCAAATTCACCCTGCATCAACTTGCAAATTCTTGACATAGAAGATCGTTAGTAGCACCAAATACAATGTCATCATATAGATTTGTACTACAATAAATCTTTATCTTTTCTTTTCAAAAATAATGTTTTATCAATATTTCCTCTTGAAAAATCATTTTCAATTAAAATTTACTTAACCTATCATACCAAGCTCTAGGTGCTTGTTTCAAACCATATAATGCTTTGTGTAATTTAAAAACATGATTTAAAATTCATGATCTTCAAAACCTGGTGGTTGTTCTACAAAAACTTCTTCATTTATAAATCCATTTAAAAATGCACTTTTAACATCCATTTGAAATAATTAATGTTCATATGACATGCAAATGCAAGTAAGTAACCTAATGGCTTCTAATCTAGCTACAGGTGCAAAAGTTTCATCAAAATCAATACCTTCTTCTTGATTATATCCTTTTGCAACTAATCTAGCTTTATTTCTTACTATGCCATTTTCATCTAATTTATTTCTAAAACCCATTTAGATCCTATAACGGAATGACCTTGGTCTTATCTACTAAGGGTCCATACTTTATTTCTAGTAAATTGATTTAATTCTTCTTGCATAGCTAACATCCAATTATTATCTTTTTTGGCTTCTTCATAGTTTTAGGGTCAATTTGAGATACAAATGCAAGATGATTACTAATATTTCTCATTGATGATCTAGTTCTTATTCCTTGAGATGGATCACCTATAATCAATTCATGACTAGCATATCTCCAATCTCTAGGTAGATCTACATCATTATGATAGTATCAATAACATCATCCTTAGGTGAATCATCATCTTTAGCTTCTGGTTCATGATCTGAAGATACATTTATATTAATTTTTTAAGATCTTTTCAATTAATTTGTATCTTCCTCATCATCATCTTTTCAGAACTTGATGCTAAAGACTCATCAAACTATATGAATGATTCTTCTACAATTAAATACTTCTTATTCAATGCTTTACTAGTATGAAATATCCTAAGAATATGCCTTCATCAGATTTTGCATCAAACTTTCCAAGATTGTCCTTACCATTATTATGAATAAAACATCGACAACCAAATGCATGAAAGTAACTAATGCTTTTCTATTATGCCATAATTCATAGGGAGTTTTCTTAAGGATTGGTCTAATTAAGGCTCTATTTAGGATGTAACATGCTGTGTTATAGCTTCCGCCCAAAATATTTTGGGAGCTGGTTTTCATATAGCATGGTACGGGCCATGTCTTCTAGAGTCCTATTTTTTCTTTCTGCAACTCCATTTTGTTGAGGTGTTCTAGGTGCTAAAAATTATGATGAATGCCATTTTCAATGCAGAAATTTTTAAATAAGTGATTTTCAAATTCAGTTCCATGATCACTTCTAAGAGACAATATGGTGTGTTTTTCTCATTTGTGACTTTCTTTAAAAATATAGGGAAAGTCTCATCTTTGTGAGCTAAAAATAATACCCAAGTGAATCTAGAATAATCATCTATCACAAGACCATATTTCTTTCCTCCTAGACTGTGGTTCTAGTAGGTCCAAAAAGGTCCATGTGAAGTAGCTCGAGTGGCCTAGTAGTGGAAACAATGTTTTAGATTTGAAAGAATTCTAAATTTTTTTCCAAATTGACATGCATCACAATTCTATTATTTTCAAAATCTAGTTTTGGAAGTCCTTTAACTAAATCCATTCTAATTAATTTTGAAATTAAGTGTGTGCTTGCATGACCTAATCTACGATGCCATAACCAACCAATCTCATTTACCTTAGCATTATCAGCAATTAAACAATGATTACTAGTAGATAAATTATCTAAATCAATTAAGTATACATTGCCATTTCTATTTCCAACAAATATAATGCTATTATCAATGGGATTAGATACATTGCAAATAGAAGCTTCAAAGGAAACTTTGAAACCTTTATCATACAGTTGGCTAATGCTAATTAATTATGCTTTAATCCATCTACATAAAAATATTTTTAATAAAAGTGGAGGGAGTTATTTGAATTTTACCAAGCCCATAATTTGGCCTTTGCCATTATCTCCAAAAGTTATGACTCCTCCTCTTTTAATTTCAAGGGTGATGAATTGCTTCTTGTCACCCGTCATGTGTCTTGAGCAGCCACTATCAAGATACCATCTTCTTTTTGATCCTTTGGCCGCAAGACACTCCTGCAAGATAATCAAATCTTTTGTTTAGGTACCCAAGCTTTCTTGGGTCCTTCATGGTTAGTAGCAATAAAGATTGTTCCTTTTGGAACCCATATTTTCTTGCCTTTAAGATTTAAGTTATTATGATCTTTTGAAATTACATTCAAAGATTTATGTCCTTTCTTATTATAGTGATAACATGAAATTAATTTTTTTACAAAGAAATTATTAACATATTTTTATTTCATGTGTGGTCTATATCCTAATCCAGCTTTATCAAAATAGCTCTTTGATTGTTTAATAGTAAATTAAGTTTTTCTGAGCTATTTATAAATTTCAACAATATTCTTATACTTATCAACTTCTTTATTTAAATTAAGATTTTTATTAAAAATTGATTCTTTTTCCTTCAATATGTCTTCTTTTTCAGATTTCAAACTTTTGATCTCAAAAATAAGTTCATTTTTTATTTTGAGAAGATTTAAATTTTTAGTTTTCAATAATTTGTTCTAGTTTCTCAAAATCTTGAAATCACTAATTAATTCATTGAAAGCATCATATAACTCATCAAAAGTGAAATCAACATTGGAGGTTTCAGAATTTACTTCATTGTCGTCGTTCCATGAAGCAAATGTTGGCAACCTCTTTTTGTTCTTATTCGGATGAAGACTCTTCACTATCACTCCAAGTTGCAACATAGGCTTTCTTTTTCTTCTTGTATCTCTTCTTTAATTGAGGACATTCAGATCTAAAATGTCCCAGCTTCTTACATTCATAACATATTAAGGGATCTTTATCCTTGTCCTTATCCTTTTCTTTTTCTCTTTCTCCTTCCAATTTTATTCCAGACTTTTTCTTATGGAAAGGTCGCCTTTTTACATAAATTTCTTGAATTTCTTTGCAAAGAGAGCTGTTTCATCATCATCTTCATCTTCTCGCTGCTGCTCTTCTCATTTTCTGCAGCCCTGAGTGCAATAGTTCTTTTCTTCTTTATATCTTTCTCTTGATGTTGCTTCATTATCAACTCATGGGTCATTAAGGATCCAAGTAGCTCTTCCAAAGGTAGAATGTTCAGGTCTTTGGCTTCTTGGATTGTAATCACTTTAGCTTTCCATATTCTTGGAAGAGATCTAAGAATTTTGCGCACCAATTCAGAATTAGTATAAGTTTTACCAAGATTCTTTAAACCATATATAATATCAATGAATCTAGTGTACATGCATGTGATTGACTTATTTTGTTCCATACTGAAAAGTTCATATTTGTGCACTAGAATATTAATTTTAGATTCCTTAACTTGATTGGTACTCTCATGAGTAACTTTTGACCTATCCCATATTTCTTTGGCTGAAATGCAAGTGGATATTTTGTTGAATTCATTTGCATCCAAAGAACAGTATAAGACATTCATGGCTTTGGCGTTGAGCTGAGCCATTTTCCTATCATTTTCATTCCAGTCCCTTTCGGGCTTAGGAACAATAGATCCATCAACTATGTGTGTGGATGTAATGATTACACTCCATAGTTCATAATTTAAAGCTTGAAAAAAATTTTAATTCTAGTTTTCAATAAAAATGATTTGTGCCACTAAACAAAGGAGGTCTATTTGTGGATTGACCTTCAGAAAATGATGATCCAGCTTGAGCTACCATTTGGATCTTTAGCTCTTGATTGTTAAATCAAGTTGAAATGAGCACTAGCTCTGATACAAATTGTTAGTCCAAATGGCAACCCAAGAGAAGGGGATGAATTGGGTTCTTTTTAAAATTTAACAATTAAAACTTAAAACCTATTTCACAAGGATTAAGTGCACTAGTGAAGTGATGCAATAATGTAAAGAACAATAAGAGAGAGAGAGAAAGAGACAATCACGAAAACACAAGATATTTATAGTGGTTCGGTGTTACAAACACCTACGTCCACTCCCAAGCAACTTTTAGGTCCACACTATAATCACCTTGATTACAGCTGAGTTATTTTACAAGATCACAACTCAAACTTATTGTTTTACATGGGGTCACAACGAATCCAGCTGATTTTCACGGGTTTACCAGCACACAACCCAACGTAAGCTACACCTAGCTTACCCCGAGGCCAGCTGCCTCAACTAATTCAATCCCCTGATTGAATTAGTAAACCACAAGTCAAATTAAAGTTTACAATTCAAAAGCTCATTAATTGAGCAAATAAACAATATAAATAGACAAGGATTAGAAAAGCCTGATTTTGAAAGCAATATGAGGTTGAGCTTTTCTTCTTTTCCTCCTCTCTTCTGAATGGATGAACGAAGATTGAACTTCGATTCTTGAACAGGGCTTGTTGAAGAGAAGCTTAAAAATTTGGGGCTTTTGCTCGCTCCTTCAAAACTTTGGAAATCCTCCGATTTTGATCTTTGAAGGCTTTGAATTTCTCTTATATCTCTCTTCAGATGATAGGCGTGGACTCTGAGATTTCTCTTTGAAATTTCTCTCTTTTTCATTGGATATTTTCTTGATATTTTTCCCATTGTTTAGTTCTTATTTTCGAACGGTCGGATGCCCTTTATATAGATTTCTTAATCCAAGATTAAGGGAGAAATAGTCATTGAAATCGTACTTGAATGAGTTCTCCACGCAAGAAAATAGATCCGTTGAAGAGTAGGTGAAAAAATATAGCTGTTGGAGCTGATATGTCACTTTTGAAAATAAGTAGCTAGGTCTCTCAGATTTTCAGTCTTAGACTGCAAATAGAAACTGCTATTCCCTATTTGTGATGTCTTGACTAGTGAACTTCCTCGTATTGTGTAAGAAATTGGCAACATTAATTCCATTTTTATAGCTTTCACACGCTTTCAACTTGATTCTGCTATCTACCCAGTAACTTAGCTTTGATGAAAAATAGAATTCCTGACAAAAGAGATTAAAATCATCTTAGATCTTGTCCTTTGAACCATACCTTCTTTGGCACAACTTAACAAAATCCTTCCTTTAAACTGTGTACATGACAATTCGAACCTCTTTTTTTTTTTTTTTTTTTGTACGTTTCTTATAATGTAGGGAAAGGATTTTACTTAGATTTGTTGTCATCCAATAATGCATAAGAATCAAAATTGTCCAGAATATGATGCCGATATTAAGAAGTTCATAGAAAAGGCAAGGCTTCATGTTACTGAAGAAGGAAATATACGTTATCCTTGTGTACATACACAAGAAGGTGGTGGAGGAGATAACAAGAGAAAAAAATTGACACATAAGTTAATTACCTGGTGATGTCTTGCATACCGATGCATTGATGGATAGTATGGTTGCGGCCACGCTGAATATTTGATGATGAGGGGTTGCGATCGAATGATTTAGTTATGGCTGCAATCATATTGATGGTTTGATTAAGGCTATGGTTATTATATTGATGGTTTAGTTGTGACTGCAGCTACATTAAGAGTTTAGTTGCAGCTATATCGATGGTTTGGTTGTGGCTACGATCACATTGATGGTTTAGCTGTAGCTGCAATTATATTGTTGGTTTGGCTATGGTTACAATCACATTAATTGTTCTCAATTATTATGGATTTTATTGATTTTCAAATACTTATGTAAATATTATGTTATCTTCTATTCAAATATATTTTGTTATACTAAACTATTCTGAAGGCTATGGTTTGTATAGAAATATTACTGGGTTTTTAACTCATTCCTTCCTCCTTGCTATTTTGTAGAGGATCGATGAGGATGTGTTATGGATGGAGCTTAATTTCATCAAGAGGGAGTTTGAATTCAAATTTTGAATTCAATTTGGCCAACTAAGGAAGCTAATTTTGGGGAGGATTTGTTGCAACTTCCAAATATGATCTTGGGGAGGATTTGTTGAAGATTTTCAAGGCTGCAAATCAGTCCATGGTTGCTAAAATTGTGGAGCCAGTTTTGAAAATCAGTCCATGGTCACCAAAAGTGTAGAGCCAATTTTGGAATGGGATTAGATTGGAGGAGAGTCTTCGATCCTTTTGTGTGTCTTCTTCAACTGGTGAAGTTGAGCAAAAAAAAAAAGAGAATAGGAGGCTCTGTAAGGACATCCTCCGTGTACTGTAGATCCTAATTCAACTCTCTGGATCATAAGAGTTTCTAAAAGAGAGTGTTTTGAGGGATTGTACCTGATTCAACTCTTAGTGAAGCCTTGCAGATTCTGTGCCACCGTGGACGTAGCCCAGTTTGGGTGAACCACGTAAAATCCTCATCTCTCGCTATTTTCTTTTGGATTTTGGTTCTTATTATTATTTTATATTTTTTGTTGAATTTATCGCAACTACGTGCTTGGCCATACTAATAGCGGTCTTATTAGAGGAATATTTGTTGTATTCCCTATCAAATTGGTATCAGAGCTTGGTTTTCTTCATATTATTACGGTCGGACAAATCAACAAAGAGATGGCAGAAGATAAGATCAAAATCGAGAAATTCAATGGTTATAATTTCGGATGGTGGAGGATGCAAATTGAGGACTACCTATATCAGAAGGATCTTTACCTTCCATTAGAGGGAAAGAAGCCAGATTCAATGAGCGACTTAGATTGGATGATTATGGATAGGAAAGCCCTGGTCACGATCAGATTGTTGTTGACACCTCAAGTAGCGTATAATATTGCAAAGGAAAAGACCACCGTGGATATGATGACTGCTTTAACAAAGCTGTATGAAAAACCTTCCACCTCAAACAAGATATTGCTCATGAAAAAGCTCTTCAATTTAAGGTGGCTAAGAATAGTTTAGTGACGGAGCATCTGAACGAGTTCAACACAATGATTAATCAATTGGAGTCGATCTCTGTTGTTTTTGATGATTCATTCAGGGCTCTTCTTTTCTTATGTTCCTTGCTAGAAAGTTGGGGCAATCTTGTGATGATAGTCAGCAACTCGGTATCAGGTAACCTTACATTCAATGATGTAGTTAGTTGTATATTGAATGATGAGATGAGAAGAAAGGTTATGGGTGGGACTTCTACAAGTGCTGCACTCATAGTGGATACCAGAGGAAGATCACAGGAGAGGAAGAAGTCAGAGAAAGGCCGGTCCAAGAGCAGAGGAAAGTCCAAAGGGAGATTTTCCATGAAGTGTTGGAACTGCGGGAAGAAAGGTCACATGAGCAAGGATTGTTGGGGTAAGAAGAAGGAAAAAGGTGTAGAGAGCAAGATAGATGGTCAGGAAGCAAATGTTGTGAGTACTATTAAGCATAATTTTGAGGATGTATGCCTGTCAGCCGGCGATGGAGCAAACTCAGATCTGTGGTTTGTAGACTCAGGGGCTTCTTACCATTGCAGCTCAAAGAGACACCTATTTTTGGATTTTGTCCAAGGAGATTTTGGTCATGTCACAGTTGGCAATGGACATCAGTGCAAAATTATGGGTAAAGGAACAATTATACTGAAGCTAGTGACAGGCGGAGAATTGAGACTTGCACAAGCCAGATACATCCCAGAGTTAATGAAAAACCTAATTTCTACCAGCCAGCTTGATGTTGAGGGTTATGTATCCATTTTTGGTAATTCTCAGTGGAAGATTACTAAAGGGTCTATGGTTGTTGTCAAAGGAAAGCGGATAGGCACTCTCTACTTCTTGGCAAACAGTGAGAGTTCAGTTTCAGTGGCAGCAGGAGATACGGGTACAGTGACTACATTATGGCACAGGAGGCTCGGTCATCTTAGTGAGAAGAACTTGAATATTCTACACAGGAGAGAGCTTCTACCTGGGCTAAAGAAGGTGAATCTAGAGTTTTGTGAAGAGTGTATCTATAGTATGCAGAAAGCAATGAGTTTTTAGTTAGCAAGAACTCAAAAGAAGACTGAAAGGCTGGAGTTGGTCCATTCAGATGTCTGGGGTCCAACACCAGTGGCATCATATGCGGGCAATAAGTACTTTATCATGTTTATAGATGATTTCAGCAGGAAAGTCTGGGTGTTTGCTATGAAGGAAAAGTCTGAGGTCTTTGACATCTTCAAGAGATGGAGAGTCATGTGTGAAAGGCAGATTGGAGTAAGTCTAAAGTGTCTCAAGACCGATAATGGTGGTGAATACTGCAGCAGAGAGTTTGATGTCTACTATGCAGAGTATGGAATCAGAAGGATCAAGACCGTCCCAGGGACACCAGAGCAGAATGGTGTGGCAGAAAGAATGAACATGACCATTCTTAAGAGAGAGAGTAGTATGAGGTTTGACTCAGGTCTACCTACATATTTTTGGGCAGCAGCACTGGACACCGCAGTATATTTGATCAACAGGAGTCCATCCAGTGCATTGGATGGTGGGATTCCAGAGGAGGTTTGGATAGGCAAACAGGTAAAACTTTCTTTTCTTAAAGTATTTGGCTGCATTGCTTATTCTCTGATTGAGAAAGAGAAGAGGAGTAAGTTAGACTCCAAGTCTACAAAGTGTGTTTTCATTGGATACGGTGGCGATGAGTATGGCTACAAGCTCTGGGATTTCCAGAACAATAAGATCATTCGAAGCAGGAATGTGGTATTTGATGAAGAGCATACTTACAAAGATAGGAAGGATGCAGTGGAAGAAAAGAAACAGGAGTTTATAGAACTCGATCCTGTCAGAGATGAAGAAATTCCCTGAGTGCAAACTAAAGATGGAAACTATGAGGATGTGGAGGAGGAAGATGTGGTTGGAACAGACAGCCATATGCATACATCGGTACCTCAGCCGGTGTCCCCACAGTTGAGGAGGACCACAAGGGTTACCAGGCTATCACAGAGGTATTCTGCTAATGATTATGTTTTGTACACAGATTCTGGAGATACAAAATGTTTTGTTGAAGCCATGCAGGATGAAGCTAAGGTCAAGTGGGAGTTGGCTATGAAAGAGGAGATGGACTCTTTAAAGCAAAACAAGACTTGGGATCTTGTGAAGTTACCCGCTGGCAAGAAAGCTCTATTCAACAAATGGGTGTACAAGATGAAGAATGAGGTCGATGGTACCAAGAGATACAAGGCAATGTTAGTTGTCAAGGGGTATGCACAGAAAGAGGGAATTGACTTCCATGAGATTTTTTCCCAGTAGTCAAGATGACATCCATCTGGGTGATTCTGAGCATGGTAGCAGTGGAGGATCTTCATCTAGAGCAGCTAGATGTGAAGACAGACTTTCTTCATGGAGATTTGGAGGAGGAGCTATACATGAACTAGCCAGAAGGTTTTCAGGTCAGGGAAAAGGATGACATAGTCTACAGATTAAAGAAAAGTTTGTATGGTCTGAAGCAGGCTCCGTGGCAATGGTACCTCAAGTTTGACAGTTTCATGCTAGAGAAAGGCTTCACCAGATGCCAGTCAGATCATTGTGTGTACTTTTAGAGGTACGTTACAAATGAGTTTATTATTTTATCCTTGTATGTAGACGATATGGTTGTAGTAGGTTCCAGTATAAGGAAGATAGAAGAGCTCAAGAAACTGATGGCAAAGAAGTTCTCAATGAAGGATTTGGGAGAGGCGAAGCAGATTCTTGGCATGAGGATCAACAGAGATAGGAAGCAACGGAAGCTGTGGCTATCTCAGGAGTACTATGTAGAGAAGGTATTGAAGAGGTTCAATATGGAGAATGCAAAGGCAGTGTCAACACCTTTGACAGTACACTTCAAGCTCAGCAAGTAGTTGTGTCCAACAACTCAGAAGGAAAGGATGAGATGATTAGAATTCCATATGCCTCAGCCATGGGAAGTCTAATGTATGCAATGATTTGCACAAGACCGGATATCGCACAAGCAGTGGGAGCAGTCAGCAGGTACATGCAGAATCCAGGCAAGGAGCACTGGAATGCAGTGAAGTGGATCTTGAGATATCTCAGGGGTATGTCAACTTACAGTTTGTGCTATGGAGGTGATAGTCTTCAAGTATAGGGATTTGTAGATGCAGATCACTCTGGTGACAGAGATAGTGGGAGGAGCACCACTGGTTATGTTTTTACTGTCGGTGATACAGCAGTGAGCTGGATATCTCAGTTGCAGAAGATAGTGGCATTGTCAACTATAGAAGCTGAGTATGTGGTGATCACTAAAGCTAGTAAAGAGATGATATGGTTACAGAGGTTGATGGAGGAGCTCGGCAAGGAGCACGAGTGTAATACATTATGGAGCAACAGCCAAAGCGCAGTTCACTTGGCAAGGAATCCAGCATTTCATGCAAGAACCAAGCACATTCAGCTTAGGTGTCATTTCATACGCAGTGCGTTGGATGAGGAGCAGTTGAAGCTGGAGAAATTTGATGGAGCTAAGAATCCTGCAGATATGTTCACCAAGGTTGTGAGTAGAGACAAGTTGAGTCTCTGTTGCAACTTGGTGAAGCTTTCCAAGAGATAGATCAGGAGAGCACGGCAGAGAGAAAGAAGGTAGATCTAAGATTGATGTCATTAATCTCCAAGTGGGAGATTGTTATGTATGGAGCTTAATTTCATCAAGAGGGAGTTTGAATTCGAATTTTGAATTTGATTTGGCCAACTAAGGAAGCTGATTTTGGGGAGGATTTGTTGCAACTTCCAAATCTAATCTTGGGAAGGATTTGTTGGAGATTTTCAAGGAAGCAAATCAGTCCATGGTTGCCAAAAGTGTGGAGCTAGTTTTAAAAATCAGTCCATGGTTGTCAAAAGTGTGGAGCCAGTTTTGGGATGGGATTAGATTGGAGGAGAGTCTTCGATCCTTTTGTGTGTCTTCTTCAACTGGTGAAGTTGAGCGAAAAAAAGAGAGAATAGGTGGCTCTGTGAGGACATCCTCCGTGTGTTGTAGATCCTGATTCAACTCTCTGGATCATAAGAGTTCCTGAGAGAGAGTGTTTTGAGGGCTTGTACCTGATTCAACTCTTAGTGAAGCCTTGCAGATCCTATGCCGCCGTGGACGTAGCCCAGTTTGGGTGAACCACGTAAAATCCTCGTCTCTCATTGTTTTCTTTTTGATTTTGGTTTATATTATTATTCTGTGTTTTTTGTTGATTTTATCGTAATTGCGTGCTTGGCCGTACTAAAAGCGATCTTATTAGAGGAATATTTATTGTATTTTCTATCAGGATGAAGCCTACATGATAGATTAAAATTTTAGGGAACGAGGATTGCCTTAGTTTTGCTATGATATTTAGACATTTTGTATTGACCAATCGAAGATGGCATATAAATGATTGATGACTTGTAGATAGAGTTATTTCTTTAGTTTTTTTATTTATTGATTTATATGTGCGGAGATTTATTAGATTTTGCATGCTTTTGAGGTTCAATTTAGGAAAATGCGACCGTAGCGTGGCGTTTTTGAACCGTGTCCTGGATTCTTTTCCTTTCATGATTTTGGCCAAATCCAGGTTCCTTTACTAGTTTTTGGATTTTAACTCTTAGCATTGATATTCCCGAAATCAGAATCTCTGTCAATATTGCGCCCAAAAACAGGAATGAATCGTGAAAAATCCCTTGCTAGGCATCTATGAAACCTTGGAACGACATGACAGCCAGGGCCCAAGTGGCTCCGGCTCTAAATCAGAGTTGGTGGTTATGGGTTCTGCCAGAAGTTATTAATATATTACCAAGTAAACGGTGTACGGTCCTTTTATTTTATTACCATATGCACTAACGAAGACTCCATCAAACCTTCTTGAGACATAGGAATGGATTCACACCGTAGACTGCGTCCATCACGCACGCGAAGTTAGTTGATGCAAAAAAAAAAAAAAAACTTACCACATCGTGTTATTAGATCATGATCGACCAGTTCAAATCCCTTCTCGAGACCCCCGAGTTCCATCTCCCCCTCTATAAATACCAATCTGCTCCAGGCCTCTATATCCCGCCAAACACTCTCATTTCCTCAAGGAATTTTAATTTCCACAACCAAAGAGAGAAGAGATGGCCTGCCGCATCCTCCTCGTCGCTCTGCTCGCCCTGGCTTCCTCTCTTGCAATGGCCTCCGATCCCAGCCAACTTCAAGACTTCTGTGTTGCTGACCGCAAGTCACCCAGTAATTACTCTTGACTCTTATCTCTTAATTACTAGTTTCGCTGTACTGGTTATCTTGAGTTATCTTTAGTTGCTTATCTTCCTCATCGTCATTTGGATGCACTAGTCCTGGTGAACGGTTTTGTTTGCAAGCCTCCGATGCACGTCACAGCCGACGACTTCTTCTTGTCCGGCCTCGATAAGCCTGGCAACACGTCGAACCAGCTTGGGTCTAAGGTGACGCAGGTGACTGTGAACCAACTTGCAGGGCTCAACACCCTCGGCATCTCCTTGGCTCGAATAGACTTCGCACCTTACGGTCTGAACCCACCCCACACCCACCCACGGGCGACCGAGATCCTGACAGTGTTAGAAGGCAGTCTCTACGTCGGCTTTGTCACATCCAACACCAACGACGGCAACGTTCTCTTCACCAAGATTCTCAACAAGGGTGATGTGTTCGTCTTTCCACAAGGGCTGATCCACTTCCAATTCAACCACGGTACAACACCTGCCGTGGCCATTGCAGCTCTGAGCAGCCAGAACCCTGGTGTGATAACCATAGCCAACGCAGTCTTTGGCTCAAACCCACCCATCTCTGATGCGGTTCTGGCCAAGGCCTTCCAAGTGGGAAAGGACACGGTTAAGTATCTCCAGGCTCAGTTCTGGATGGACAACAACTAGTGAAGAAAGGGCTACATGATTCATGAACGTATTGTAGTCTTGCTTCTGCAAAAGAGATTATTTGTTGGTATGATTAAATAAATATGGTGCATTCTATATAATAAAACTTCGTAACTTTTGGAAATCAGTACTCATCTCTGGACAATGCGACAATCGTTCTCTCGAGCTCCTTGCTCCAACCTTGCATCATTGCTTCTTCCAGCCTTGCTACCCATAGGGCCGTTTAATGTTACTTCTCCATTGCATCCTGGACAGGCACCGAGTCTAGAAATCGAACGATAATTCATGCCAAAATTCTACTGTCAGCGATAACATAAAAATGTACGAAGTCTCAAATATTTCTCGCAGCAAAGTAGTATAGGTAAATATATATATTATATTCCACCTGCCGTTCTCATCTAAGCAACGCAGGCTATAGATCATGCAGTCATTCTTGGTGTGAAGCCAGATGTTGCCTTTCAAAACCGTCTACCAAGATCGATGGACAACTTAATTAAACAATGGTTTGAAGCAGTCTATTTTTAAATGCGTGGACTCTGCTTCACCATTGAGCGCACAGGAACCAATCGAAGGACTGAGTCTATTACTTTTGGAGAACATCAAAGATGACCACTTTGTTTATTAATTCTTTATAAAAGAATATAAAGAAAACCGTAACCAACATTGCTCTCACTACAAGAGATTTTAAATATTGCGACGCCCAAATCCATCGCAATTGCGTCGCTAAACATGATATTGCAACGCAATTGCGACGCAACGAGGGCGTCGCTCAACTGTCCGTCGCAATACCCTTTTGTCGCAATTGCGTCGCAATATTGCGACTCTCTGCGATGCTCTTGCGACGCCACATTGCGTTGCAATATTGCGACGCATGCAAATGCGTCGCTAAATTTAAAAATAAATTTAGTTAGAAAAAAAATTATTATTAAATATTGCGACGCACTAAATTGCGTCGCAATATTTAAAATAATTTTTTTAAAAAATTATTATTAAATATTGCGACGTAATAATTTGCGTCGCAATATTTAAAATTAATTTTTTTAAAAAAATTTATTATTAATATTGCGACGCACTAAATTGGGTCGCAAAATTGCGACTCATCCAGATGCGTCGCAATATTTAATAATAATAATTTTGGTATAATAGCGACGCAATTTGAGTCGCTAATGCGTCGCAAATAAAAATTATTTTAAAATATTGCGACGCAAGGTAATTGCATCGAATATTTTAAAATAATTTTTAAGATAAAATAGCGACTCAATTGTAGTCGCTAATGCATCGCTAATAAATTTATTTTTAAATTATTGCGATGCCAGGTCATTGCGTCGTAATATTTAATAATAATATTTTAAAAATATTAGCGATCCAATATCAGTCGCTAATGCGTCGCAAATTTTATTTTTAAAAATATTTAAATGATTAAAAATTAAAATGGTTAATTCAATTTCGCTAAATCAAAATATTGATATAAACATTTTTCACTCAATCCAAACAATAATATATTTCAAAAAATAATTTATATATTAAAATTTTGAAGTTTTTACAACATAAAAAAAGAAAAAAAAATACATCAAGAATCTGAACGATCATGTGGAGGCTGTGAGGCTGTGGAGGCTGAAGACTCTGCGACAAGCGGCTAACCATATCCCGCAAATAATGCATCTCATCTCGCATGTCTGCAACCTCCTGATCCTGGCCTCGCATACGATCCTCAAAATCCTGCTCGACCTCCTGGCGAATCTCCTCTGCAATAGATCTGCGAAGCTCCTGTAAACGCTCGGGAGGAAGATCAGCAGGAACTCGCGAGCTGGAGGCCTGATGGGAAAAAAATGTAGAAGCTCTAGTGCCCATATCATAGACCCTGCGGTCTCGTGGCTGGGCACCAACAGCCTCCAAAAACACACGTCGACTCTCCTCTGCTGAGAGTTTGACGGGCGTCTCCCCATCAGTAGAGTCGACCTGCGATGCCTGGGAGCGAAGCTCCTCGACTCGTGTCTTGAAATTATGAAATCAACAATAAATGAGTTAATAAATTTCTCGAAATAAAATTTTAGAAATTAAACAGATACTACATAAATCTAATTTCTTACCGCAACCTCCCGTGATCGCGTGTCGACCCAGGAGCCGTCCCTCCTGGTGTGTGTCGCCCTGAATAGGCGAAACTCACCAGGATCTCCGCCCTCCTGCTCAGTCTATAACAATAAAAAAAATGATATTAATACAAATATTTATAAATAACTAAAATAGTAATTAAAATATTTATGTTTTCTTACCATACGCCGTCTGTGCTCCTGAATCGAAATGGAGCCCGAAGTATGACGGGAGAGACCCGTGCCAGGACCGCCCTTCTCAGATCGGCGGTTCGTGCTGGCTGATGCGGACCTCCTGCGCCAGCCATCGGACTCCCAGGCCTGCTGCCACTCGTGCCAAATACCCTCTGGCACGTGCGCAGGACGCTGACCCGATGACCTCCAACGATGAAGCATGTCGGAGTATCGGCGTCGCGTCAGAGCCTCCCATGCTGCCCTAATGGCATCATGGGTGGCAGGATCCCACGTAAACTTTTTCTGCATTAAAATAAACAGTTAGTTTCTGAATTTATTAACTTTAAAGAATTATATATCACTGATAAATTGTATTTAATAAGTTTACCTGAAACTCAGAAAAATAAAACTCCCTCGTGGCTGGCGATACGTGGCGCCAATCGTAGCCACTGGGATCTGCACGCCTCTGAAAAATGGCGCTGATGTGGCTGGAGACATGATGCTGCTCAATGAATCTGTTAAAAAATGTAAGTTTATAAGTAAATGACTTAAAAACATAAATAAAATATTTTTAATTAGTATATACTTACATCCCCTGAGCATCAAGTCTAAGTACAGTGCGGCCGCCGATCACGGAAGAACTCTCGGAGGTCTGTGCCGATCGGCTGGATGGTAATACTGGTGCAGAGATCGAAGGCTGCGCCTCTGCTGGAGATCCAAACTCTCCATCTCCGACGCTAATGTGATCTGATGTCGCAGGATCCAAACTACGTCTCTGCTCACCCAAACTGTCGTCGGTAGATCTACCTCTGCCCCTCATACTGAAAATACTAAAGATTCACACAATTAAATTACGATTAATGATTGACTATGTAAGAATTTAACACTTATAAAAAAAAGTTAAATTTTAAAAAACCTTTATGTTTAATCGGTGTCATTTGTTTCGTGAAATATTGGTTCAACATCCGATGCCGTATCGGATTGCGAATCAGTTTCATTATCATCGAAAGGAAACCGAACATTTGCATCCGCAATTTGTTGGACATCACCACTTGGATCTCTAAGTGATGTTTCAGGAGCCCTTGTGTCATCCTCAATTGCATGCATTTCCATCTCATCCTCTTGAAATGCAGGGCACTCGATTGATTGACTTGATGAACTCTCCTCTAATACGATTGTTGAACGTGGGACGATTTTAGAAACGGCCCACCAATCTCGCTTGTCGTTGCGCAAACTTGGATATCCGCAGTAAAAGACTTGCTGAGCTTGGGATGCAAGGATGAATGGGTCATATTTCTGCAATCTTCGTCGATGGTTTACTTCAACCAAATTATAGTCGTTATGAACCCTTTTGCCCACAGGAACTATCGGATCGAACCAATCACAACGAAACAATACGGTTCGTTTCATAGGCCAACCGGGATATTCAACTTCAACCACCTCTACTAACTTTTCATAATAATCGTGCATATTTGTTCCAACACTTTCTCCTTTTACACACACGCCCCAGTTCTGCGTGCCTCTTGAAGCTGCTAATCGTTCAATCTGAAATTTGTACCCATTTACAAAATAGCCAGTAGAGGTTGTTACGGTCTTCAATGGCCATTGCGATAGACATTTAATGAAAATATTGTCGGTTGTCGACCATGGACCGTTGACCTATAAATTAATAAGCTATTGACATCCAATTCAAAAAATAATAGCCATTATCGAAATTGATTGAGTGATACTACTCACAAATTCATAAAACCAGTAAGCAAACTCCGTTTCTAATTTCTGCCCAATTGCAACTTGACTGATGTCGGGATTCATTTGTCGGTGTCTATCACAAAACATCCTTATGGGATGAAAAGGATGAAAACTACTGTTAGAAATTAAATATTATGGTATATTATTATATAAATTTAAATTTTCAATTTAGCATTGAAGTATACACTTACTCAATATATGGATCGACTTCTCGACAGTTCATTAGGATGTAATAATGTGCTGCATTATACTCCATATCGCTAAGATTTCTTGACTTCTGCCCACCAAATGAACGGCCGATAGCTTTAAAAATTGATATTCTACCGTCATTAGCTTCTGCTTCGTCCACACATACGTCATCGTTACGACCATGATTTCGGCTCCTCGTGTGGACGTGACCCTCAAAGTAATGTGAGGCAAAAGCTGAAACTTCTTCGACCAAGTGTGCATTGCATATAGAACCTTCAACCCTTGCCTTATTACGCACATTATTTTTTAACTTCTTAAGATACCTATATGTAAAGTTGCAACAAAAAATTAACGAATTTTTCAAGCAATGAAATAATATTTGAAATGTCAACATATCTTAATGATGTATATATTTACCTCTCGAAAGGATACATCCAGCGATACTGCACGGGACCAGCTATGCTCGCTTCGTATGGCAAGTGAACCGGTAAATGCTCCATTGAGTCAAAAAAACTGGGAGGAAATATTCGCTCAAGCTTGCATAAAATAATTGAAATTTCCTCCTCAAGCCTTGCCATGGATGCAGAAGTAATGACTGCGGCAGATAACTCCTTGAAGAATAAGCTGAGCTCCGTAATTGCCTTCCAGACATGTTGCGGAAGCAACTCACGAAAAGCTATAGGTAATAATCGTTGCATGAAAACATGGCAGTCGTGGCTCTTCATGCCGAACAACTTGAGCTTATGCATGTCCACACACCTACCGATATTTGAGGCATAACCATCTGGAAATTTTAACCCTCTAGCCAGTTACATAAAACTTCTCGTGAATTTCTGTCAAGAGTGTAACATGCTTTAGGATAGGTCCCATCGGCACTCCTTCTCAAATCACCTCTTCTGCAGTACTGATTAAGTTCTTCTCTTGACTTTGCAGTATCTTTTGTTTTTCCCGGGATGTTTAGCACCGTGTTAAATATGTTATCAAAGAAATTTTTCTCGATATGCATAACATCCAAGTTGTGCCGGATGAGATTTGTGCTCCAATAAGGCAAATCCCAAAATATACTTCGCTTCTTCCAGTTATGTTCTTTACATATACGGCTATTTATTCTATCTGCATCCGGTTCCCATGCATACATCAACCCCAAATGCTCTATAGAATCAAATAGATCCGTGCCGGACCTAACCGGTTCGGCAAATTTTGTGACTGCTTTGTTCTTCCGGAAGGCGATCAAGTTACGCCTGTAAGGATGATTTGGGGCAAGAACTTCCTATGGTTATCAAACCATGACTGCTTACCACTCTTCTGCAATGTAAATGCATCCGAATCATACATGCAATGAGGGCATGCCAGACGTCCAGCAGTGCTCCAACCAGACAACATTGCATATGCCGGAAAATCACTTATTGTCACATCAAAGCAGCTCTCATTAAGAAATTTTGTTTCATAGAAATGTCGTAGGCTACCACTCCTGTTTCCCACAACATTTTCAATTCGGCCACCAACGGTTGCAGAAAGACATCAATCTTTTCCTTTGGATTTGATGGTCCTGGAACCAAAACGGTTAAAAACATTGCAGTATCTTTCATGCACTTCCACGGAGGAAGGTTATATACAGTCAGTATCACAGGCCAACATGAATACTGTTGCCCCGCTTGACCAAATGGTTGGAAGCCATC
>UESW01003842.1:2116756-2299794 GCA_900491605.1 Calamus simplicifolius | reverse complement strand
CGATCGGCCACGACCTATCTCGGACAGTTGCAATCCATCCGAGATCGGCGATGATCCGACGGTTGCGATCGATCCAAGCCCTGATCCCGATCGGCCACGATCGATCTCGAACCATGGCGATCCATTGAGATCGGCGATGATCCAACGGTTGCGATCGATCCAAGCCCTGATCCCAATCGGCGACGACCGATCGTGGACCGCGGCAATCGGTCCGATCAGGAAAGATCCGACGGTTGCGATCGATCCAAGCCGTGATCCCGATCGGCCACGACCTATCTCGGACAGTTGCAATCCGTCCGAGATCGGCGATGATCCGACGGTTGCGATCGATCCAAGCCCTGATCCCGATCGGCCATGACCGATCTCGGACCGTGGCGATCCATCCGAGATCGGCGACGATCCGATGGTTGCGATCGATCCAAGCCCTGATCCCGATCGGCCACGACCAATCTCGGACCGTGGCGATCCGTCCGAGATCGCGACGATCCAACGGTTGCGATCGATCCAAGCCCTGATTTCGATCGGCGATGACCGATCATGGACCGCGGCAATCGGTCCGATCAGCAAAGATCCGATGGTTGCGATCGATCCAAGCCGTGATCCCGATCGGCCACGACCTATCTCGAACAGTTGCAATCCGTCCGAGATCGGCAACGATCCGACGGTTGCGATCGATCCAAGCCCTGATCCCGATCGGCCACGACCGATCTCGGACCGTGGCGATCCGTCCAATCGGCGACGATCCGAGGGTTGCGATCGATCCAAGCCCTAATTCCGATCGGTCACGATCGATTTTGGACCGATCACTATTTAACATAATTAATTTTTTTAAATATATAACGACGCAAAGGGTTGCATCATATTTTTTTAATATGATAATTATAATATATAAAAAATTAACTTTAATTCTAATAATTACGATGCAACAAGTACGTCGCTATATTAAAACATAATTTTTCTAATTAATATTTTGGCTTATTACATCGCTAATGCATCGCTATTTAACATAATTAATTTTTTAAAAATATTGCAACTCACTGTGTTACGTCGTCATTATTTTTTCTCATATTTATAATTTCTAAAATTTAATTTTATTTAAAATAATTGCGATGCAGTTATTGCGTCGCTAAATTAAAAATAAATTTAATTTATTTTCTGGTTTATTGCGTCGCTAATGCGTCGCTATTTAAAATATTTAATTTTTTCCAAAATATTGCGACGCACTGGGTGGCGTCGCAATCTTTTTTAAAATATTAATACTGTAAAAAATATAATTCTATTTAAATTATTTGCGACGCAATTATTTCATCGCTAAATTAAAAATAATTTTTCTATTTTTCTAGTTTATTGCGTCGCTAAGGCATCGCTATTTAAAATATTTAATTCTTTTCAAAATATTGTGACGCACTGATTGGCGTCGCAATATTTTTTAAAATATTAATACTATAAAAAATATAATTCTATTTAAATTATTTGCGACGCAATTGTTGCGTCACTAAAGTAAAAATAATTTTCCTATTTTCCAATTTTATTGCGTCGCTAAGGCATCGCTATTTAAAATATTTAATTCTTTTCAAAATATTGCGACGCACAGTTATGCATCACAATATTTTGTAAACTATTTGTACTTTAAACAATATAATTTCATTTAAATTATTTGCGATGCATTTGTTGCGTCGCTAAATTAAAAATAATTTTTCTTATTTTTAGTTTATTGCATCGCTAATGCGTCACTATTTAATATATTTAATTCTTTTAAAAACATTGCGACGCACTGTGATGCGTCGCAATATTTTTTTTCGATAATTAGATTTTATAAAATTTAATTTCATTTCAATTATTTGCGATGCAAATTATGCGTCGCTAAATTAAAAATAATTTTTCTAATTATCTATTTTATTGCGTCGCTAATGCGTTGCTATTTAAAATATTTAATTCTGTTAAAAACATTGCGACGCAAATATTGCGTCGCAATATTTTTATTGATATTTATATTTCATAAAAAATTAATTTAAAAATATTGCGATGCAATATTTGCGTCGCAATATTAAAAATTTAATTTTTTTTTAATTTTTTGGTTAATTGAGTCGCTAATGAGTCGCTAATGCGTCGCAATATTTTGTTGTCACAAAGGCGTCGCAAAGTGGTCGCAATTTAGCGACGCAATTATGCGTCGCTAAATTGGCATCGCTATTTCAGTATTTTCTTGTAGTGATAGCTGCAATCACATTGATGGTTTGATTATAGTGGCAATTACGTCGATAGTTTGGTAATGATTTGGCTATAGCTGCAATCACATTGATGGTTTGATTATAGTGGCAATTACGTCGATAGTTTGGTTATGACTACGGTTACATTAATAGTTTAACTGTGGCTGCGATCACATTGATGATTTGGTTATGGCTAAAATCACTTTGTTGGTTTGGTTGTTATTGCAATCACATTAATGGTTCTTATTTATTATGTATTTTATTATTTTTTAAATACTTATGTAAATATTATGTTATCTTTTGTTCAAATATATTTTCTTATACTTAACTACTTTAAAGGTATATTTATGATAGTATGTATAGAAATATTACTGGCATTTTAACTTATTACTTTCTTCTTACTATTTAGCAAAGGATGAGGATGAAGCCTACTTGGTTGATTAAAATTTTGGAGAAGGATTAAAGAGTGAGTATTGACTTAGTTTTCTTTTCACACATACTTATTTTTTATTGATCAATCGAAGATGGCATGTAAGATATTGATGAATTGTTGATAATACCGTTAAATCTTTAACTTTTATATTTATTTTTTTTATTTTTTTTATAATTTATATTTATTAAAATTTAAAATTTTTTGCAAGTTTTTTGAGTTTTACTTTAAGAGTATGCGATCTATTATGGCATTCCTTAGCCGTGTTCTCGATCAAAGGTCGCGACAGCTTTTCCTTCATGATTTTGGCCAAATTCCAAGTTTGTTACTAATAGTATTCATTACAAGAATGTGGGCTTTTGTGATGAACTTATTATGATGAAATATCTTCATTGCAATATTTTTATTTATAATGATGAAATCAAAATTAAATTCATCGTAATAACTATTTATAACGATGAAATAACTTTTCATCATTATAATTAAAAATTTTAATTAAAATCTTTTTTTTGTTATTATATAGCGATATTTAAATATCACCGTAACAATTATACCTATCATGGAAAAATTTAGTTTCACCATAATAAGGTACGATTTTTTTTTAAATTTTTTTTGTTCTATAATGGTGATATTTAAATATTACCATAATAATTGTACCTATTACGGCAAAATTTTGTTTTACCATAATAAGGTATGATTTTCTTTTAAAATCTTTTTTTTTTCATTCTATTACGGTGATATTTAAATATCACCATAATTATTATACCTATTATGGCAAAATTTAGTTTAGCTATAATAAGGTATTATTTTCCTTTAAAATTTTTTTTTGTTCTATTACGATGATATTTAAATATCGCCATAAGAATTATATCTATTATGATGAAATTTATTTTTTTCATAATAAGGTACAATTTTCTTTAGATTTTTTTTTCCGTTCTATTACTGTGATATTTATATATCACTGTAATAATTATACCTATTACGAAAAAATTTAATTTTGCCATAATAAGGTATGATTTTTTAAAAAATCTTTTTTTTGTTCTATTACGATGATATTTAAATATTATCGTAATACTTATATCTATTACGGCAAAATTTAGTTTTGCCATAATAAGGTATGATTTTCTTTTGAAATTCTTTTTTTGTTCTATTATGGTGATATTTAAATATTACCATAATAAGTATATCTATTACGCCAAATTTTTTTTTGACATAATAAGGTATGATTTTATTTTAAAATCTTTTTTTTCGTTCTATTACAACAATATTTAAATATCTCCGTAATAAATATATCTATTATGGTAAAATTTATTTTCCCTGTAATAATCTCACCCATGAAAAGATAATATTTCCCCCTTTTCCTCCTTTCCACTAAAACCCTCTCTCCCGTGATCTTCTTCCTAAAACCCTAAACCCCCTTTTTTGCTACAAATCTGCTCGCGAGCTCCTCTCCCTCGCCATCCCTCGGATGTTGGAATTAAAGGAGAAGGTGAATTAGATTTCAACTAAATCTCTTCTTTTTTTATCTGTTTTTTCTCAGAATCTTAGTAATGCCAGTGTTATTTCTTTAGATTTGGAGGTTGAAGTGGATTTCCAACATTCGGGCCTTCAGCTGTTCTACTTTCCATTCTGAGTGGCTAGAGGCTGAAGCCAGTGATTTGGGAGTCGAGACGGTTTGGGTTGGCGGGTTTTAGTTTGACGTTGTTGGAGAGGATTTGTAAAGGATTTGGAGGTTGTTTCTGGCATTAAAGGAAGACAAGGTAAGTTTATCTCTTCTAAAGTTGATGCTTTCAAACAAGATTTAATTAGGCATAGAGGGATATAGTGCTGTAGAAGAGGTTTTGCTTGGAGAGATTCGTTTTAGATGTATACGATAGTTCTTAGCTTCTTGTATAGTTGGATTGTTACATTTCATTCTTTCATTGAAATTAAATATATAATAACAAAATATTTGGCTTATATCCTTCTAGCAGTCAAATTTTTGTCACCACCTCTCATACTTAATCAAATTCTTCATTCATGTCTATCATTGATTTCTTAACGGTCAATTTATAAATAAAAAATTTACAATGATTTTATAAAAAATATAAGAAAGGTAAATAGTAATATAAATAAATACGAATGATTCTAAAAAACAAATTATAAAAAAATCTTATAATAATAATATATTGGTAGGGAAGTTAAATTGAGTACATTGATTAGGAGTGTGAGATGGAAGTAACAATTAAATAAAAAAAAGCTAGTTGGATTCCTTTGATCTTAAGTAGGTGCAACCATAATAATTTATGGTGTTTTAACCCGTTAGCTACCAGAGTTAGAATCTATTTAATTATTTTCAGATTAGATAACTTAGTCAAAGTAATAGAATGGCATTGGAAAGTATGTGGATTTAATTAGAGTATCTGCAACCATCACAAATAAAATAATTACTTCATGATAAGTAGCTAGGTCTCTCATATTTTCAGTCTCAGAATGCAAATAGAAACTGCTATTCCCTATTTGGTGATGTCTTAACTAGTGAACTTCCTCGTATTGCGTAAGAAATTGACAACATTAATTCCATTTTTATAGCTTTCACAGGCTTTCAACTTGATTCTGGTGTCTACCCAATAGCTTAGCTTTGATGAAAAAAAAGAATTATGACAAAAAGGATTAAAATCATCTTAGATGTTGTCCTTCTTTGGCGCAACTTAATAAATTCCTTCCTTTAAACTGTGTACATGACAATTCAAACCTCTTTTTTGTTTCTTTTCTTGTACATGCATTTCTTGTTATGTAGGAAAAGAATTTTACTCAGATTTGATGTCATCCAACGATGCATAAGAATCGAAATTGTCCAGAATATGACGCCGGTATAAAAAAAGTTCATAGAAAAGGCAAGGGTTCATGTTACTGAAGAAGGTAAGATATGTTATCCTTGTGTACATGCACAAGAAGATGGTGGAGGAGACAACAAGAGAAAAAAAAAGTGACACATAAGTTATTTATCTGATGATGTCTTGCGTACCGATGCGTTGATGGATAGTAAGGTTGCGTCCACACTGAATATATGATGATAAGGGGCTGCGATCACAAGAATGATTTAGTTGTGGCTGCAACACATATTGATGATTTGGTTATGTCTACGGTTATAATGATGGTTTAGCTGTGACTGCGGCTACATTAATAGTTCAGTTGTGGTTTCGGCTATATTGATGGTTTGGTTGTGGCTACGATCACATTGATGGTTTAGCTGTAGCTGCAATTATATTGTTGGTTTGGCTATGGCTACAATCACATTAATTGTTATCATTTATTATGGATTTTATTGATTTTCAAATACTTATGTAAATATTATGTTATCTTCTATTCAAATATATTTGTTATACTAAACTATTCTGAAGGCTATGGTTTGTATAGAAATATTACTGGGTTTTTAACTCATTCCTTCCTCCTTGCTATTTTGCAGAGGATCAATGAGGATGAAGCCTACCTGATAGATTAAAATTTTAGGGAGCGAGGATTGCCTTAGTTTTGCTATGATATTTAGACATTTTGTATTGACCAATCGAAGATGGCATATAAATGATTGATGAGTTGTAGACAGAGTTATGTCTTTAGTTTTTTTATTTATTGATTTATATGTGCGGAGATTTATTAGATTTTGCATGCTTTTGAGGTTCAATTTAGGAAAATGCAACCGTAGCGTGGCGTTTTTGAACCGTGTCCTGGATTCTTTTCCTTTCATGATTTTGGCCAAATCCAGGTTCCTTTACTAGTTTTTGGATTTTAACTCTTAGCATTGATATTCCCGAAATCAGAATCTCTGTCAATATTGCGCCTGAAAACAGGAATGAATCGTGAAAAATCCCTTGCTAGGCATCTATGAAACCTTGGAACGACATGACAGCCAGGGCCCAAGTTGCTCCGGCTCTAAATCAGAGTTGGTGGTTATGGGTTCTGCCAGAAGTTATTAATATATTATCAAGTAAACGGTGTACTGTCCTTTTTATTTTATTACCATGTGCACTAACGAAGACTCCATCAAACCTTCTTGAGACATAGGAATGGATTTGTTAGAAAAATTGTTTTTTTCTTTTGCAAAATTCTTTTATTAGAAAAATGCTAGAAAATTAATCAAAAAATTTATACTCAAAATTTAAATTAAAATCAAAATTAAAAGGAATCAAACTGGTCGAGGCATGTGAAACACTGCCCTAAGGACAAGTTTTTGCCCCATCGTGCGGGTTGTTGGCGAATTGTCCCTAAGGTACAACGACCTGATTTGATTCGATCCTCCTACCGCGAGCACGATCGGATGGAGGTTCAAACCCAGTGATTCTTCAGATGCCCAAATATAATAATAAAATAGTTAAATAAATCTTTTACCACCGGTTGTTTGTTGAGACAGATTTCTTGTTTAGACTCCTTGTTGAGACAGCATCAGGATTTGCAGCAACAGGATCTTCAAGGAATTGCAGTAACAGAATCTTCAAGGATTTGCAACAACAGAATCTTTAAGGATTTGCAGCAACAAAATTTGTAGCAACAGGCAATAGAATCTTCAAGGATTTGCAGCAACAAGATCTTCAAAGATTTACAGCAACAGGCAACAGAATCTTTAAGGATTTGCAATAACAAGATCTTCAAGGATTTGCAGCAACAAGATCGGATTTGCAGCAACAGCAACAGGATTTGCATCAATGGAATTTTTTTAAGGATTTTTTTTTGCCTTCTATGTTCACTGCTTATTTCCTTTAGTTTATCTAGATATTTATATTAAAAAAAAATGACCGTTTCTCCTTGTGACCGTTCCTTCCCAAACGGAAGGAATAGCGGAACGCTCGAGCAAACGCTCGAGCGTTTCCGGAAATCATGGAACGCTCGCGAGCGTTCCGCGAACGCTCGCTAGCGTTCAGCTAGCGTCCCACGCGATCTTTAAATGCTCGCGAGGGGCCTTAACATCACTTTTTTTTTATTTTTAACTTTTTAAAAAGTCAACAATCCCCCACAAAAGTTAAAAATAAAATAAAATAAATAATAAAATTAAAAAAAATTAGAGCATCTTATACTACGCAATAGGTGAGGTGTCCTGTGGACTTGAACCTCACTTAGTGTTGATTGTATACATCTGAAGGAACCATAGTGGATTAGACCTTGAACTAGGTCCTTAACTCAGACTTCTACTAATCACACACACAGCATGAATCAATTGGGTTTAAGCGGTCAGCGCATATTAAAGGCCTTGCGCTTAGTACCTTAATTTTTCATGAGAATTTCTGAAGGTTAGCCCAAACCTTTAGTCACGGCCTCATATGACAATTCTCATATAGGTGAATCCTCCAAGGGTATTTATGACTAATACCCTGCAGATAACCTACCTCGGATCCATTAAGAGAATCACTCAACCTTACACAAATTTACTTTGTCACTTTATAAGAGCACTCATCATAGGGATGGGTTGAAATTTTTTTAAAATTTGTGCTCTAACACAATCACTCAAACAGCTTCGTTTCTACCACATTAAACCTCATTCATGGGATCTCCAATCACAGAGGTTGGGTATCCACTGCTGGTGACCAAATAATGGGCTTAAGCCCCATCCCCCTCGATGAATCTAGGACTCCACTCCTAGATAATCCCTTGGTTAATTGATCTGCCAAATTCTTCTCAGATTTGATAAATTCCAAAGAAATAAACATCATTTTTCTCATGTTGTCTTATAGACTTATGACGAAGCCGTATATGGCGATTCATCTTTTTATTGGTACTCTTTTGATTTGTCAGTTCAATTGCGGCCTTATCACAATGGATAGATATAGCTGGAACTGGCTTAGGTACCAAAGGTAGCTCTGATATTAGATTTTTTATCCACTCTGCCTCATTACAAGTGGTATCCAGAGCTATCAACTCGGCCTCCATGGTGCTTCTAGAAATAATAGTTTGCCTAGTGGATCCCCAGGCAATAGCAGCACCGCCAAGAAGAAAAACGTATCCGGTAGTTGATTTTAAATCATAAGAATCATTGACCCAATTAGCATCACTGTAACCCTCAACCACCTCAGGGTATTCAGTGAACATCAAAGAGAGATTAAGTGTTCCCTTTAAATATCGGAACACTCTTTCTAAAGCTACCCAATGAGATTGATCAGGATTTTGATTATATCTACTCAGCCTTCCTACAATATAGGCAATATCAGGTCTTGTTCTGTTTGCTACATACAAGAGAGATCCTATAATTTGAGAATACTTTAATTGATTAATTGGGTCACCTAATTTTTTTTTTAGGTGAAAGCTAGGATCAAAAGGAGTAGATATTGATTTAATATTGGAATAACCAAACTTTTTGATCATTTTTCCTATAGAATGAGAAAGAGAGAGAGCTATCCCTTCATGGGACTTGATAAGCTTCATCCCTAGGATTACATCCGCTTCACCTAAATCTTTCATGTCAAACTTAGAAGAGAGGAAAGATTTAACACTTGAAATAATTTCAAGAGATGTTCTAAAAATTAAAATATCATCGACATATAAGCAAAGGATTGCACAATCATTATCAACGATCTTAGAATACACACACTTATCATGATTATTGATTTGAAATTCAAAAGATAGAATAATTCGATCAAATTTCTCATGCCATTGTTTAGGAGCCTGTTTAAGACCATAAAGGGACTTGATAAGTTTATAAACCTTGTCTTCTTGTCCCTTTACAATAAAACCTTCAGGCTGTTTGATGCGTGTCGTAGCGCAACGATTTAAACACCTTAATTTCACTATTAGAATAGCGAGAGTAAGGGATCGATTCCACAGGGACTTTAGCGATTATCTTGAAATAATTTTATAAATTTAACTAAATAGATAACTAAGTAGATAATTAATAGTGCAAAATAATAAGATATGGTCTATCTTATAAGAGCACGGCCCGTACCCGTAGATCACGGCCCGTCCCTTTTAAGAATAGATCAGTCTAAATTATTTTCACTTAAATATAATTTAATAACAATTAAACATGAAAATTTTATTTCAATAACATCCAAGAGTGCATATTAAAATCTAAAATAAAAGAGTTTTAATTTCTAACATGCAACAAAAAATAATAAAATAAACTGGGATGAACCAAGCCACGAATATCCCTCCAATCCACGGACGAACAGATAACGGCCTTCACGAACCTCCACGGAACGGCTGGAAGAAGAGCAGAGCCTTCCACGGACGGCACGCTCCACGGACCAGAACTCACGGACGGCTGCTGGAATGGAGATCTCCATGGATGGCTCTGCTGCTATTTGTAGAAGACGCTGAAGACGCGAGAAGAAACTGTTTCAACAGAAAAAGAGACGCGGAAGCAACGAAGAAAATCTTGAAATCAATAAAATTCAAATTCCTTCTAAAGGAATTTTAATTCTCTCAATTTGATAACTTTCAATCTAATCTATTCCTTAATTGGTGGAGGAAACGGTTAGAAATTGATTAGAGAAGAATCGGCGGAAACAGAAGAAAACGATGAAGTCGGCACTTGGTTTGCCGACTTGCTTTAAAATCCGTGCTAAAATAGATAAATATAAAATCAATTCCGAGCTCATCTTAATCCGATTTGAGTGCCGTTTGCGTCATTAAATCCCTAAAATCGAGCTCTTTAAATTGATAAGGTTTTATCTAAAATATTATATAAAATATTAAAATATTAAATAATAATAGGTACGTTAAATTATTAATTAATAGGTTTAATGATAATTATTTATGCGTTTATCACTCCCCCCAACTTGAATCTTACTCGTCCTCGAGCAAATAAAAAAATTTAGAAATATGTACCAAGCTAGTCCAAGAATTGATAGTTATCTTATAGTTCTTTTTTTTTTTTTTTTTTTTTTTTAAGATCATAAGGGAGGTACTTCATTGGATTTTTTTTTTTTAGTGATAAAGTGTAGTCCATAAGAATTTATAGAAGTCTTTCTTCACCAACTTTCCACTTCTCTGATTAAGTCTTCTAACTTAATTTGGGTTGGGTGTAATGTCTTTTGTACTTTGGTTCTTTATTTATTTATTTATATGTAAAGTCAGTGCAATGTCCTAACCCCTTGCTTTCTAATTAACCCTTGTAGCGAGCTTTAGGCCAATGGCTCCCAAACCAATTGGTTTTAGGGCATTAGGTGTAAAACACCCCTCGGACTTACTTACTCGAGTTAAAAGGCTTTAGGTAGGACTGACTCTATTTAGGTTCTTTTACATTCCCACCTTTTTACGCGAACAACATCACTTTCTTAGGTGACGGGGCCCGGTTACTCAGTGAAAAATGCTAAGAACCTAATCTATTAACTTTAAGAGAGATTTTTTTTTTTTTTTTTTTTTTTTTTTTTGAATAACATTTTCACCCATACCCTTATTAAGTAGATTGTACTATTAAGATCAGTGGTCAGGAGGGTCTGAAATTATTCTAAAAATTATTCTGGGCTAAACCCTACCTTTTATTAGGTTTTCTTAATAATTTATTCCTCAGTATTTCAAAAATAATAATAATAATAATAATAATCTAACCATTAATTCATTAATAGACTGCTTGATTAACTTCAAATCGAGACAGAATTTGGTACACATCTGATTATAGTTTTACTCGAGGATTTATTTTCTTTTTCCCCCCCCCAACTTAATTTCCATTGTCCCTAATGGAAGAAAAATAATAATAATAATAATTTCAAGGAAAGATACTACCTGGTAGAGTATTTGAAGGTTGGAAGTTTCATTGTTGCCATCTTCTTTCAATCTGCTTCTGTTGCTCTTCTCTGGTCATACTAAAAGAACACACTAAAAGAAAAGAAAGTTAAAAATAACTAATAAACTGGGTTGCCTCCCAAGAGCGCTAAGTTTAAAGTCTTCAGCCAGACTGTGCTACTTATTATGATAATGTTGGGTTCACAAGATCAATTGATTCAACAATTTCTCCATCATTAATTTCTTCTATATATGGTTTCAAACGTTGGCCATTTACTTTGAATGTATTTCCTTGCTTGGGGTCTTTAAGCTCTACAGCTCCATGGGAAATACTTGAGTTACTATAAAAGGTCCATTCCATCGTGAACGAAGTTTTCCAGGGAAAAGGTGTAATCTTGAATTGTAAAGCCATACTTTTTGATTTGGTTCAAAATTTTTCTACTAATAAATTTGTCATGATATGCTTTGGTTCGTTCTTTATAAATTTTTGAGCTCTCATATGCCTCATTTCGTAGCTCTTCTAACTCATTCAATTGGAGTTTTCTATTGACACCTGCATTTTTCATATCATAATTAAATTGCTTGATAGCCCAAAATGCACGGTGTTCTAATTCTACAGGTAAATGACAGGCTTTTCCAAATACGAGCCTGTAAGGAGACATTCCTATGGGAGTTTTAAATGCAGTACGATAAGCCCATAATGCATCATCCAAACGTTCTGACCAATCTTTCCTATCAGGTCTCACTGTTTTCTCAAGGATATTTTAATTTCTCTATTTGATATTTCAACTTGGCCACTAGTTTGGGGATGATAAGGTGTAGCTACCTTATGAGTAATTCCATATTTGTTCATTAATCCTTCAAAGTGTCTATTCGTGAAATGTGTACCCCCATCACTAATTATAGCCCTTGGGCATCCAAAACGACTAAGGATATTATGCTGAATAAACTTGATTACAACTTTATGGTCATTGGTTCGAGTTGCCATGGCTTCAATCCATTTTGACACATAATCAACTGCCACTAGAATGTATTCAAATCCAAAAGAGGAAGGAAATGGGCCCATAAAATCAATACCCCATACATCAAAAATTTCTACAACCAAGATAGGGTTTAGGGGCATCATGTCTTTTCGAGATATATTTCCTGTTTGTTGACATTGGAGACAATTACGGCTAAATTCATGTGCATCTTTAAAAAGAGTTGGCCAATAAAACCCACTTTGCAGTACCTTTGCTGCAGTTTTCTTTCCACTAAAATGTCCTCCACAGGCAAGAGAATGACAGAAGTTAAGTATACTTTTGAATTCACTTTCGGGAACACATCGCCTAATCACCTGATCTGAACAGTACTTAAATAATTCAGGGTCTTCCCAAAAGTAATATTTGATTTGTGAGAAAAATCTATCTTTTTCTTGTTTTGTCCAGTGGGAAGGTACTTTTCCTGTTGCCAAATAATTCACAATGTGGGCAAACCAGGGAAGACTGCTATGGGAAATTGAGAATAGTTGCTCATCAGGGAACTTATCTCTGATTATTTCTTTATTGTATTCCACTGAGATCCTAGAGATATGATCTGCTACCATATTTTCAGAACCCTTCTTATCTAAGATTTCTAGATCAAATTCTTGTAGTAGAAGGATCCATCTAATCAGTCTGGGTTTTGTATCCTTTTTTGATATAAGATGCCTCAACGCTGCATGATCTGAATAAACTAAAACTTTAGACCCTAACAGATATGATCTAAACTTTTCTAGGGCAAACACAACTGCTAGTAATTCTTTTTCAGTGGTAGTATAGTTCATTTGTGCATCTGAAAGAGTTTTGCTAGCATAATAAATTACATGGGGTTCTCGATTGAGTTTCTGTCCTAGAACTGCCCTACAGCATAATCAGAAGCATCACACATGATTTCGAAAGGTATGGTCCAATCTGGGGGCTTGATAATGGGTGCAGTGGTCAAAGCAGTTCGAAGGATGTTATAGGCTGTTAGACAATCTTTATCAAAATTAAAAGAACTATCCTTGGTCAACAAATTACACAATGGTCGAGAAATTTTACTGAAATCTTTGATGAAACGTCTATAAAAACCAGCATGACCAAGGAAAGATCGTACTTGTTTAACTGAGGTTGGGGGTGGTAGATTTGAGATCAATTCAACCTTGGCTTTATCAACCTCAATACCTCTCTCTGAAACAATGTGTCCAAGCACAATTCCCTCACGAACCATAAAATGGCTCTTCTCCCAACTTAGGACTAAATTCATTTCCATACATCGTTTCAGTACCTTAGTCAAGTTCTCGAGGCAGCTATCAAATGATGCACCAAAGACTGAAAAATCATCCATAAATACTTCCAAAAATTGACCAATCATATCAGAAAATATGGCCATCATACATCGTTGAAACGTGGCTGGTGCATTACAAAGACCAAACGGCATACGTCTAAAGGCAAATGTTCCAAAGGGACAAGTGAAGGTGGTCTTTTCTTGATCTGCAGGAAATACTGGGACTTGATTGTATCCTGAATATCCATCTAAGAAACAAAAGAAACTTTGTCCCGCTAGCCGTTCTAGAATTTGATCGATAAAAGGCAAAGGAAAGTGGTCTTTCCTAGTCACGGCATTCAACTTTCGATAATCTATACACACTCTCCAACTAGTTGATGTGCGAGTAGGAATTGATTCGCCCTTTTCATTTTTAATCACGGTAATACCCGATTTTTTAGGTACTACTTGGATTGGACTGACCCATTGGCTATCTGAAATTGGATAAATAATACCAGCATCAAGCCATTTTACTACTTCTTTCTTAACAACATCCCTCATGTTTGGATTTAGCCTTCGTTGCATGTCTCTATGTGGTTTGGCTTCAATTTCACTATGAATATGGTGCATGCAAACGGAAGGGTCAATTCCCTTAATATCAGCTATTGTCCATCCAATTGCCTCTTTATGTTCTTTAAGTACATCTACCAATTTATCTTCTTGCTCAGAGGTTAGGGTAGATGCAATGATTACTGGAAGGGTATCATTGGGTCCAAGGAATGAATATTTTAAGTCATCTGGAAGAGGTTTCAATTCTAGTTGGGGTGGTTCTTCCAAGGATGGTATTAAAGGACTTGGTTTAGTTGGAAGTGGTTCATATTTTATAGTCCAAGGCGGGATGGTGTCGAACTTAGGTGGTTCTAATAACATGTTTATCTCTTTGGTATACTCATCAATATCAAAGTCATCTATTCCAAAATGTGTAAGACATGTTTGTAAAGGATCCGAATCAATCAAACTTTGGAATTTCTTATCTACTACTTCCTCTATCATGTTTACTTCATTTAAATCATACACAGGTGGTCCTTGGGAAGCATTAAAAATATTTAATCTCATCTTCTTGTTTCCAAAAGATACATCCATCACACCTGTTCTACAATTTATGCATGCATTAGCAGTAGCTAGAAAAGGTCTTCCAAGGATGATGGGAATTTGGTTAGGATTACCGCTAGATTCCATATCTAACACAAGGAAGTCGACAGGAAAATAGAATTCATCCACCTTTACTAATACATCTTCCAATATTCCACGAGGTTCTTTGACTGATCTATCTGCCAATTGTAGTGTTACTGTCGTGGGTTTCAACTCTCCAAATCCGAATAACTCATATACTGAACTTGGGAGAAGGTTTACACTCGCACCCAAATCTAATAATGCTTTCTTGATTGTGAAGTTTCCTATGACACATGATATAATCGGGGTACCAGGATCTTTTAGTTTGGGTGGGGTTATTTGCTGAACAACTGAGCTGACTTGCTCAGTCAAATGTATCTTTTTTGGTATTTGTGTCTTGGCTTTCCATTTTTGTGTGCATAGATCCTTCAAAAATTTAGCATAAGCCGGAACTTGCTTGATAGCATCGAGAAGAGGTAAGTTTATTTGGACTTGCTTAAATAACTCAAGCATCTCATTCATTTTTATATTCTTCTTATCTGAAGGCAAAGGAGATTCTAAAGCACTAGGGAATGGGGCTTTAGGTATGATTGCTTGATCATTGAATTCCTTTTCTTTTTCATTTCTTCTCTCTTCTGGTTTAGCCACTTCTAATTTCTGGGTTGGTTCAGGTGGGTTCAATGCTTTTCCACTTCTGAGAGTCATGACTGATTTAGCATGTTCTGGGAATTTGTCAGGACTATTGGAACCTTCAGCCATGAATTGTCCTTTTGGGTTATCGATAGGCTGACTAGGTAACTTACCTCCTCCCTTCTACTGAATGCTGTGGCTAATTGACCTATCTGAGTTTCTAGTTTTGCAATAGATTGTGTGTGGGAGTGAAGGATTTGAGTATTCATTTCTAGCCCTTTCAATGCTTGTAACACTTTGTCTTCAAAAGTAGGCTGATTATTCGGTGGAGGTTGTGGGATGTTTGGATATTGTGAATATGGCATGCTTCTAAAATTAGTTTCTTGATAATTAGGTCTGATCGATGAATTGGTTACAGGTTGAGGTTTCCAAGAAAAATTTGGGTGATTTCGCCAACCAGGATTGTAAGTATTTGAAAATGGATCATTTCCTGTTCTAGGAGCTAATCGGGTTTGGGCTTGGTGGGCTTGCTCTTGAACAAGGTCAGGAAATTGGTATGCAGCTGGACATTCACCTACAGAATGGGTTGGACTCGAACAAATTATGCAGACCTCATGTAATTGAGTAGATGGGGAAGAGATGTTCCAACTTGTAGAATCCGGTCAAGTTTATGGGATAATTCATCTACCTTAGTATAGATATCTGTAGAATGACCTATTTCATATATTCCACCTCTTTTAGGTTCTACGGGAGGGTCTCGACGAGCAACTGACATGATGTAATGAATTCTCACTCAATGTCTCAAAGAGTTGCCAAGCTTCATGTTCATTTTTTAACATAAATGTCCCACCACATGAAGCATCAACCATTTGCCTATGCTTTTCTGATAAACCATCATAAAAGCACTGAACCAGTTGCCATTTGGGTATAGCATGATGTGGACATTTTCTAATCAGTTCTTTGAATCTCTCCCATGTCTCATGGAACATTTCTCCATCTATGGGAAAAACTTGTTATGGCTTTTCTAATTTGATTCGTTTTTCCTATAGGAAAATATTTCTTAAGAAATTCTCTCTGAAGATGATCCCAAGTTGAAATTATAACCGTGTCTAATGAATTTAACCAATACTTGGCTTTATCTTTTAGGGAAAAAGGGAATAACTTAAGCCTAAGTGCATCATCGGAGAAATTTTGAATTTGACAGTTGAGCAAATTTCTAAGAATTCATCTAAGTGTTTGTAGGGATCCTCATTTGTAAGTCCATAGAAAGATGGTAACATTTGGATTACACTTGACTTAATTTCATATTGGGCAGCCTCTACTGGAGGCACTTGAATGCAGGGAGAGTAGGTATACCTTGAAGGAGTGAAATACTCTTTCAACTGTCTTGGTTGATTATTTTCGTTATTATGATCCATAATTCTAAGTCTGTTTGCTCTAATAGTTCTTTCTATCTCAGGATCTAAGGGTATAAGGTTGGGTTGCAACGATCGACGTCCAAGCATACACCCTACCAATGACTCTAAAGCAAACAATTTATTTATTTATTTATTTATTATAATAAAGAAAAAGAAAAAGATTCTAAAGAAAATATCCTAAAAGATTCCTAAAACTAAGAGCAATTAATAATTAGGGTTTAATAATTCTTAGTAATCAAGTTAGCAAAGATTAGACTCTCTATTCTAGGTTTACCCTAGATCTAGACAGCTCCTAACTTCCAAGACCGCCTTGGAGCCCTCCAAGTCAAAAATTAGCTGATCAACTAGCCAGTTGAGGATAAGGTTAGTGGGGGTCCCCCGTTGCCTACTAGGTAAGCGAACGGAACCAATTAAGTAACCACTTTCCTTTCCTTTTCTAGACACCAGTTAAGCAGTCAATTTCGACCCGGTCCAACTCCTTTGGGTGCCTTGTCCTATTGAGCTCGAGTTTCTTAGGGCTGATGTCTAATTAATTTTAGAATTAAAGGTTTGGGTTAATGCAGAATGAAGGATGTGGTTTGTGGGCCAAGGAAGGGTGATGAAATCCCCACCTTATCTTGATTAGGGGTTTGTGCCCTTAAAGTTAATTATGATAATGCTATGCAACAAACAGATGTCCAACTCTTGAAATTATCAAACAAAATTAATCTAATTACTTTTTTTTTAAAAGATTTTTGTGATTAAGTTTCTAATTTCTAATAAATTATGAGATGTCAATGGAAGAATTTTGAGTTTTGCAGAAAATAAATCCACCTAAGTCAATCTAAAAATAAAATAATTATTTTATTTTTATATTTTATTTTTATATTTATAATTTTTTATGTTAAAAAGGAAATAAGAAATTCTAACAATTAAAGAAATAAAATAAAGAGATAATAACTATTCAAAAATTAATAGAAAATTAATCTAATTTTTTTATATATTTTTTTTTTTTTTTTTTTTTTTTTTTTTTAAATTTTTTTTTTCAAAATAACACACTTAAGTCCCCGGCAACGGCGCCAAAAACCTGATGCGTGTCGTAGCGCAACGATTTAAACACCTTAATTTCATTATTAGAATAGCGAGAGTAAGGGATCGATTCCACAGGGACTTTAGCGATTATCTTGAAATAATTTTATAAATTTACTAAATATATAACTAAGTAGATAATTAATAGTAAATAATAAGATATGCTCTATCTTATAAGAGCACGGCCCGTACCCATAGATCACGGCCGTCCCTTTTAGGAATAGATCAGTCTAAATTATTTTCACTTAATTATAATTTAATAACAATTAAACATGTATAAAATTTTATTTCAATAATATTCAAAAGTGCATATTAAAATCTAAAGTAAAAGAGTTTTAATTTCTAACATGCAACAAAAAGTAATAAAATAAACTGGGATGAACCAAGCCACGATCGTCTCCTGGTATGCAGAGCAATGGACGAGAGCCTCCCTCCAATCCATGGACGAACAGATAACGACCTTCACGAACAGAGTCTCCACGGAACGGCTGGAAGAAGAGCAGAGCCTTCCACGGATGCCTTGCATGCTCCACGGACGTACAGAGAACTCACGGACGGCTGCTGGAATGGACCTCCCCACGATGCCCCCTCCATGGATGACTGCTGCTGCTATTTGTAGAATCTTTGACGTTGAGAAGATGCGGAGAAGAGACGCGGAAGCAACGAAGAAAATCCTTGATAAATCGTCAATAAAATTCAAATTCCTTCTAGAGGATTTTAATTCACTCAATTTGATAACTTCCAATCTAATCTATTCCTTAATTAATGGAGGAAACGGTTAGAAATTGATTTAGAGAAGAATCGGCGGAAACAGAGGAGTGCGGCTGAAAAAAAAAAAACGATGAAGTCGGCACTTGGTTTGCCGACTTCGCTTTAAAATCCATGCTAAAATAGATAAATAAATAAAAAATCAATTCCGGGCTCATCTTAACTCTGATTTGAGTGTCGTTTGCATCATTAAATCTCAAAAATCAAGCTCTTTAAACTGATAAGGTTTTATCAAAAATATTATATAAAATATTAAAATATTAAATAAAAATAGGTATGTTAAATTATTAATTAATAGGTTTAATGATAATTATTTATGCGTTTATCACTGTTCCATATAGATCTCCTCCTCAAGATCTTCATTTAGGAACGCAGTCTTCACATCCATTTGATGAATGATTAACTTATGAATGGAAGCAATAGCAAGTAGTGTTCTAAGGGTTGTTATTCTAGCTACAGGAGAATATGTATCAAAGAAATCTAACCATTTCTTTTGGTTATACCCTTTGGCTAGTAATCTAGCCTTATACTTTTCTATTGAACCATCAGGTCTAAATTTCTTCTTAAATACCCACTTACACCCTAAAGGTTTGCTTCCAGGGGGTAAATCAGATAAAATCCAAGTTTCATTTTGTAAGATTGAATTAAATTCAGAAAGGATAGCTTCCTTCCAAAAAGAAGCATCAGGAGAAGACATCGCCTCTGAAAAAGAAGAAGGTTCACCTTCGACTAGGAAAGTAAAGAAACCTTCACCAAGATCTTTTTCCTTCCTTATCCTTGAACTTTTTCTAAGTTCAGAAGGTTCACCTTTAGGATTAGATCTTTTCCTTTTCCTTGACTCATTAGAGAAACCAGCTTCAAAAGAATCATGAACCAAGTAAGGATTAGAAGAGAGTTGATTTGGTACTTGATTCTTGAAAGAAAAAATATTTTCAAAATAAGTAGCATCTCTAGATTCGATAAGAGTGTTATTTGAGATGCCACTTATATCAGAGTTTATCACTAGGAACCTATTTGTACTGCTATCTAAGGAATAACCTATAAAGATATCATCTACAGTTTTAGGTCCTATTTTTCTTCTCTTGGGTTCAGGTATTCCTACCTTAGCTAAGCATCCCCACACTTTAAGATAATCTAGCCGAGTGTTCTACCTTTCCAAAGCTCAAAAGGTGTTTTAGGACTATCCTTAAAGGGTATCCTATATAACATGCAGCTAAAAGAGCTTCCCCCACAAGTTCTCAGGTACGCCTGAACTTATTAACATTGAGTTAACCATATCCATTAATGTACGATTTTTCCGTTCAGCTACACCATTAGACTGAGGAGAGTATGGTGGTGTAACTTCATGAATAATCTCATATTCTTGACAAAATAGAGTCATTTCATTTGAAGTATATTCACCACCGCGATCTGACCTAAATTTCTTAAGCTTTTTCTCAGTTTGGGTTTCAGCTTCTACCTTATAAAACTTAAACTTATCTAATACTTCATCCTTAGATTTTATCAAATATATGTGACAATATCTTGAGAAGTCATCTATGAATGTTACAAAGTAACGACTTCCTCCCCGTGTAGGAAACTTGGTAGAGTCACATACATCGCTATGGACTAATTCAAGAAGTGTTGAACTCCTATTTACTGATTTAAAAGGTTTTCTAGGCATCTTAGCTTGAATACAAATCTCACAATTAAAATTTCTATCAATATGAACATTAGGAATTAGATTAAGATTTGTCATGTAATGAATACGATCAAATTCACATGACCAAGTCTATTATGCCAAACATTTGAAGATTCAACATTAAAAAAAAAGGGAACTTTTATTAGATAACTTAGAGGATACATTTAATTTAAAAAGACCTTCACATACAAAACCTTTACCAACAAACTCATTATTACGAGTAATTATAACTTTATTTGACTCTAGAACAATTGTATATCCTCTAAATATAAGAAGAGATCCACTAATCAGATTTCTTCTAACACTAGGAACTAACAACACTTCATGAAGGACCAGGATTTTTTCAGATGTCATCTTTAGATCCACTTGACCTTTCCCAAGCACTTGTGCTGAAGAGTTATTCCCAAGTGTCACACCTCCTCTACTTGAATCCTGAAAGGTGGAGAACCAGGAGCGATCAAAACAAACATGAACATTAGCTCCTGAATCAAGCCACCAATCACAAGAAGATTGGGTTGAGTTAATTAAGAATTTTGAATTTACTGACCTAAAAGAAGGCTCAGCACCATTCTCAACCACGTTAACTTGTGGTTTGGATGATTTCCTCAATGGTTCAGTCTTTCAGTGGTAGCAGTCCTTCGCCACATGATTTATCCTTCCGCACACAAAGCAGAATGTGCCTTTATAATTCTTTGACTTCTGATTCGGTCGGCTCTGATTTGATCGGTTCTGAGGAGGTTTGTATAATTGGTTGGATCTAGATTGAAATTTCTTCTTCTTAAAATTCTTTCTCCTAGGTTTGAATTGATTTGGAGTTGGATTTGACTCGGTCATATTGATTTTAGGTCTAAGGTCGGTCTTTTGATTTTGATTTAGCTTAAGCCGGTGTTCCTCTTCTATCCTAATAGAGTTAATCACTTCTGTTAGGGTCAAGTTACCTTGCTTATGGCTAAGCTCTCGAGTAAAGGATGACCAAGAAGGTGGAAGGAAATCTACTAAGGCTTGGACCTTATAGTTTTCAGAAAAACTACAGCCAGTCAACTCTGACTTTCTGAGAAAATCTTGGAATTCATGAATTTGAATGCTAATAGGTTTGGATGCAAAAAAAATCAATCCATCACGCACACGAAGTTAGTTGATGCAAAAAAAAAAAAAAAAAACTTACCACATCGTGTTATTAGATCATGATCGACCAGTTCAAATCCCTTCTCGAGACCCCCGAGTTCCATCTCCCCCTCTATAAATACCAATCTGCTCCAGGCCTCTATATCCCGCCAAACACTCTCATTTCCTCAAGGAATTTTAATTTCCACAACCAAAGAGAGAAGAGATGGCCTGCCGCATCCTCCTCGTCGCTCTGCTCGCCCTGGCTTCCTCTCTTGCAATGGCCTCCGATCCCAGCCAACTTCAAGACTTCTGTGTTGCTGACCGCAAGTCACCCAGTAATTACTCTTGACTCTTATCTCTTAATTACTAGTTTCGCTGTACTGGTTATCTTGAGTTATCTTTAGTTGCTTATCTTCCTCATCGTCATTTGGATGCACTAGTCCTGGTGAACGGTTTTGTTTGCAAGCCTCCGATGCACGTCACAGCCGACGACTTCTTCTTGTCCGGCCTCGATAAGCCTGGCAACACGTCGAACCAGCTTGGGTCTAAGGTGACGCAGGTGACTGTGAACCAACTTGCAGGGCTCAACACCCTCGGCATCTCCTTGGCTCGAATAGACTTCGCACCTTACGGTCTGAACCCACCCCACACCCACCCACGGGCGACCGAGATCCTGACAGTGTTAGAAGGCAGTCTCTACGTCGGCTTTGTCACATCCAACACCAACGACGGCAACGTTCTCTTCACCAAGATTCTCAACAAGGGTGATGTGTTCGTCTTTCCACAAGGGCTGATCCACTTCCAATTCAACCACGGTACAACACCTGCCGTGGCCATTGCAGCTCTGAGCAGCCAGAACCCTGGTGTGATAACCATAGCCAACGCAGTCTTTGGCTCAAACCCACCCATCTCTGATGCGGTTCTGGCCAAGGCCTTCCAAGTGGGAAAGGACACGGTTAAGTATCTCCAGGCTCAGTTCTGGATGGACAACAACTAGTGAAGAAAGGGCTACATGATTCATGAACGTATTGTAGTCTTGCTTCTGCAAAAGAGATTATTTGTTGGTATGATTAAATAAATATGGTGCATTCTATATATATAAAACATTCGTAACTTTTGGAAATCATGGTACTCATCTCTGGACAATGCGACAATCGTTCTCTCGAGCTCCTTGCTCCAACCTTGCATCATTGCTTCTTCCAGCCTTGCTACCCATAGGGCCGTTTAATGTTACTTCTCCATTGCATCCTGGACAGGCACCGAGTCTAGAAATCGAACGATAATTCATGCCAAAATTCTACTGTCAGCGATAACATAAAAATGTACGAAGTCTCAAATATTTCTCGCAGCAAAGTAGTATAGGTAAATAAATATATATTATATTCCACCTGCCGTTCTCATCTAAGCAACGCAGGCTATAGATCATGCAGTCATTCTTGGTGTGAAGCCAGATGTTGCCTTTCAAAACCGTCTACCAAGATCGATGGACAACTTAATTAAACAATGGTTTGAAGCAGTCTATTTTTAAATGCGTGGACTCTGCTTCACCATTGAGCGCACAGGAACCAATCGAAGGACTGAGTCTATTACTTTTGGAGAACATCAAAGATGACCACTTTGTTTATTAATTCTTTATAAAAGAATATAAAGAAAACCGTAACCAACATTGCTCTGCTAAGGGCACGTTTGCTCCAATCTAATCTCATATTTTAAAAGCTAAAGATTGAATTCAAATTGCATGACCCTACCATTTCACTGTCATCCAAAAACATGGGATTGGTAAATGCATGCCTATGCTTATGTTTTCCAATCTATGAGATTGAATTGGCAATTTCATACTATTCGAGTCCTACGCGGTGAACCAAACAAGCTTTAAGGGTAGGTGTGCATGGATGGGTAACCCATGGGCTAGATATTTTAGAGTATGGACCAAGATTTTTGGCCCATAAGATTGGACAAGCTTTTTTAGGCCCATTCAAATTTTGAGCTGGGTCTAAACTTAGAAAAAGAAAAATCAAACTTGGCCCAAAAATTTATATATGTAAATAGTTTTTTTAAACATTCTGGAAAAGATTCAAACTTAGAATCCTTCTAATGAGGAAGCACAGAAAATAGTTATTCCAACTAGCATGTGGTTTTATGCTTCTCATATTATATGCATGTTTTTATATAGTTATATAATATAAGTGCGAGCCACACCGGACTGAGCTAGTCTCAGGTCTTAAGGAATTTTTAGCAGGTTCGGCTTGAGCCTATTATACATGGCCTAGGTTTAGGAGCTGCCCAGCCCAGTCTAATTCCCCAACGCCATATTTTTGCATGTCTATAAAATGGAGGTTTGGTGGCTGGTATTGTGTTTATGGGCTTAAAATCATTGGAACATTCTACTTAAGCCTTCTTTGAGTTTATAGTGGATGCAGCAATCCAACTCAAGTTTAAAGCTTCATTGGCAAATCGATATCCTATGTGTGATTATACTGAGCCTCCTTAAGCGAAGAGTTTCAAATGCTTTAAATTTTCTTAAAAGGGTTATTCCTTAGCCCGAGAAGAAGTTATAGAAGAGTTTGATCTTTATTCGAAACCCAAGTAGAAGATTTGTTGAGTAGATATAAGCAAGGAGTGCCAAACCACTATAAAATTCTCTTGCCTTCTTTATTTTTTTATTTTTTATTTTATTGTAGTTATCTTGCTTTAAATTGTATTTAAGTTAGTTTTAATTTTTAGAGCCCAATTCATCTTCCTTCTTGGGTTACCCCTTGGTTGTTCAAGGCTTTAGTTTTTAGGGTTTAGGGTTGAGGATTTTTGTGGATTTTCATGGTTTAGTGTTAGGGTTTAGGATTTCAGTTTTAGAATTTAGAGTTAAGAGCTTTTAGGGTTTAAGGTTTAAAGAGTTTGTGTGTGGGGGGGAGGGTTTAGGGTTTCTAGGGTTTACGATTTTTAGGATTTTAAGATTTTGGGTTTAGAGGTTTTAGGTTTTACGGTTTAGGGGTTTAAGGGGCTTTAAGGTTTTAGGGTTTAAGATCTAGGGTTTTAGGGTTTCTAAGATTTTGAGTGTTTAAGGGTCTTTTAGGTTTAGAGTTTTTTAGGGATTTAGGGTTTAAGAGTTTAGGTATTAAGGGTTTAGAGATTAAGTTTTTAGGGTTTAGGATTTTAGGATGTGATGTTTACGGTTTTAGGTTTTAGGCTTTTAGTGTTTGGGATTTATGGTTTTAAAAGAATGCTAAAATATAGAACTCCTTGGTCCTTCGCTCTTCGTCTTGCCTCGGTGTTATCCACATCTATGCTAAAGGGCAACTCCACCTTGAAACCCAACATTCGAATTATCCTCATTCTCGCAATAGATACAATAGAGATAAGAGAGGGATTGGACTTGCTCGTAAGGCCTCTTAGACTTCACCGATCCTCACTTGTCCTCGCCACCAAGTCATCTTCGAGCCCTTTGGCACCCTTTCTTGCCCTACATAGAGAGGTAAGGATACGAAGAGATGGTAGATAAGGAGAGATTGCGAGAGAACCAAATTGGGAAATAGGAAACCCATCCAGAAAAGCCCTCATTTTATTGTTCATTTTTTATTTTTAGTTTATTTATTGGTTTTTTAAAAATGCCACCAATACGTAAAATTGTTAAAACTACAACCCTAACAACCGAAATTGAGTTTGGAAAGATTAATTTTTAGCATTAAATAAATACTAAATGTTAATATATAGCAATTATCCATATAGAGTAATAGTAATATTAATTGTAGTTAGGACTGGAAGTGAGCTAAGCCAAATCGAGTTGTGCCCTAGTCCAAGCCTAGCCAAAATTTTCTAAAAAACTTTTCAGAAAACCAAGCCCAAGCCCCTGAGCTCACGCCTAGGTCCAACCCAAAACTCAATCAAATTGGCTCATTACATTTTATCTGTTCTTAAAATTTACCCACTGCAATAGTGAATCCTTTGAAAAAATATTAAATATTTCTATGGTATAGGTTTAGGTGTACTTACATAAGGAGGTGGGGGAGGAGAGAGCAAGAGAATAAGAAGTAACACACAAGTTAATTACCCAGTGATGGTTTGCATACTATATGTTGATGGATAGCATGACTACAGTCGCACTAAATATGTGTTGATGAGTAACTGTGGTCACATGGATGGTTTGATTGTCACTGCGGTCACATTGATGGTTTGGTTATGACTGCGGTCACATGAATGATTTGGCTATAGCTGCAATCACATTGATGGTTTGATTATAGTGGTAATTACATCGATAGTTTGGTTATGACTACGGTTACATTAATAGTTTAACTGTGGCTACGATCACATTGATGATTTGGTTATGGCTAAAATCACTTTGTTGGTTTGGTTGTTATTGCAATCACATTAATGGTTCTTATTTATTATGTATTTTATTATTTTTTAAATACTTATGTAAATATTATGTTATCTTTTGTTCAAATATATTTTCTTATACTTAACCACTTTAAAGGTATATTTATGATAGTATGTGTAGAAATATTACTGGCATTTTAACTTATTACTTTCTTCTTACTATTTAGCAAAGGATGAGGATGAAGCCTACTTGGTTGATTAAAATTTTGGAGAAGGATTAAAGAGTGAGTATTGACTTAGTTTTCTTTTCACACATACTTATTTTTTATTGATCAATCGAAGATGGCATGTAAGATATTGATGAATTGTTGATAATACCGTTAAATCTTTAACTTTTATATTTATTTTTTTATATTTTTATAATTTATATTTATTAAAATTTAAAATTTTTTGCAAGTTTTTTGAGTTTTACTTTAAGAGTATGCGATCTATTGTGGCATTCCTTAGCCGTGTTCTCGATCAAAGGTCGCGGCAGCTTTTCCTTCATGATTTTGGCCAAATTCCGAGTTTGTTACTAATAGTATTCATTACAAGAATGTGGGCTTTTTGTGATGAACTTATTATGATGAAATATTTTCATTGCAATATTTTTATTTATAATGATGAAATCAAAATTAAATTCATCGTAATAACTATTTATAACGATGAAATAACTTTTCATCATTATAATTAAAAATTTTAATTAAAATCTTTTTTTTTTTATTATATAGCGATATTTAATTATCACCGTAACAATTATACCTATCATGGAAAATTTAGTTTCACCATAATAAGGTATGATTTTTTTTTGAAATTTTTTTTGTTCTATTATGGTGATATTTAAATATTACCGTAATAAGTATATCTATTACGCCAAAAATTTTTTGACATAATAAGGTATGATTTTCTTTTAAAATCTTTTTTTCATTCTATTACAAAATATTTAAATATCTCCGTAATAAATATATCTATTATGGTAAAATTTATTTTCCCTGTAATAATCTCACCCATGAAAAGATAATATTTCCCCCTTTTCCTCCTTTCCACTAAAACCCTCTCTCCCGTGATCTTCTTCCTGAAACCCTAAACCCCCTTTTTTGCTGCAAATGACTCCGTCTGCTGACCCTCGCGAGCTCCTCTCCATCGCCATCCCTCGGATGTTGGAACTAAAGGAGAAGGTGAATTAGATTTCCAACTAAATCTCTTCTTTTTTTTTATATGTTTTTTCTCAGAATCTTAGTAATGCCAGTGTTATTTCTTTAGATTTGGAGGTTGAAGTGGATTTCCAACATTCGGGCCTTCAGCTGTTCTACTTTCCATTCTGAGTGGCTAGAGGCTGAAGCCAGTGATTTGGGAGTCGAGACGGTTTGGGTTGGCGGGTTTTAGTTTGACATCGTTGGAGAGGATTTGTAAAGGATTTGGAGGTTGTTTCTGGCATTAAAGGAAGACAAGGTAAGTTTATCTCTTCTAAAGTTGATGCTTGTAAACAAGATTTAATTAGGCATAGAGGGATATAGTGCTGTAGAAGAGGTTTTGCTTGGAGAGATTCGTTTTAGATGTATACGATAGTTCTTAGCTTCTTGTATAGTTGGATTGTTACATTTCATTCTTTCATTGAAATAACTCTAACTTATCAGTTTAAATTTGTTTTTTTTATGTTAATCCAACTAAGTCCATCCTAATTCGGCTTAGATTTGTTTAACTAACTAACTTGATTCTTTTATTTTTTAAAAATTAAATATATAATAACAAAATATTTGGCTTATATCCTTCTAGCAATCAAATTTTTGTCACCACCTCTCATACTTAATCAAATTCTTCATTCATGTCTATCATTGATTTCTTAACGGTCAATTTATAAATAAAAAATTTACAATTATTTTATAAAAAATATAAGAAAGGTAAATAGTAATATAAATAAATACGAATGATTCTAAAAAACAAATTATAAAAAAATCTTATAATAATAATATATATTGGTAGGGAAGTTAAATTGAGTACATTGATTAGCAGTGTGAGATGGAAGTAACAATTAAATAAAAAAAAGCTAGTTGGATTCCTTTGATTTTAAGTAGGTGCAACCATAATAATTTATGGTGTTTTAACCCGTTAGCTACCAGAGTTAGAATCTATTTAATTATTTTCAGATTAGATAACTTAGTGAAAGTAATAGAAGGGCATTGAAAGTATGTGGATTTAATTAGAGTATCTGCAACCATCACAAATAAAATAATTACTTCATGATAAGTAGCTAGGTCTCTCATATTTTCAGTCTCATAATGCAAATAGAAACTGCTATTCCCTATTTGGTGATGTCTTAACTAGTGAACTTCCTCGTATTGCGTAAGAAATTGACAACATTAATTCCATTTTTATAGCTTTCACAGGCTTTCAACTTGATTCTGGTGTCAACCCAGTAGCTTAGCTTTGATGAAAAAAAGAATTATGACAAAAAGGATTAAAATCATCTTAGATGTTGTCCTTCTTTGGCGCAACTTAATAAATTCCTTCCTTTAAACTGTGTACATGACAATTCAAACCTCTTTTTTGTTTTCTTTTCTTGTACATGCATTTCTTGTTATGTAGGAAAAGAATTTTACTCAGATTTGATGTCATCCAACGACGCATAAGAATCGAAATTGTCCAGAATATAACGCCGGTATAAAAAAAGTTCATAGAAAAGGCAAGGGTTCATGTTACTGAAGAAGGTAAGATATGTTATCCTTGTGTACATACACAAGAAGATCGTGGAGGAGACAACAAGAGAAAAAAAAAAGTGACACATAAGTTATTTATCTGGTGATGTCTTGCGTACCGATGCGTTGATGGATAGTAAGGTTGCGTCCACACTGAATATATGATGATGAGGGGCTGCGATCACAAGAATGATTTAGTTGTGGCTGCAACACATATTGATGATTTGGTTATGTCTACGGTTATAATGATGGTTTAGCTGTGACTGCGGCTACATTAATAGTTCAGTTGTGGTTGCAGCTATATTGATGGTTTGGTTGTGGCTACGATCACATTGATGATGGTTTAGCTGTAGCTGCAATTATATTGTTGGTTTGGCTATGGCTACAATCACATTAATTGTTATCATTTATTATGGATTTTATTGATTTTCAAATACTTATGTAAATATTATGTTATCTTCTATTCAAATATATTTTGTTATACTAAACTATTCTGAAGGCTATGGTTTGTATAGAAATATTACTGGGTTTTTAACTCATTCCTTCCTCCTTGCTATTTTGCAGAGGATCGATGAGGATGAAGCCTACCTGATAGATTAAAATTTTAGGGAGCGAGGATTGCCTTAGTTTTGCTATGATATTTAGACATTTTGTATTGACCAATCGAAGATGGCATATAAATGATTGATGACTTGTAGATAGAGTTATGTCTTTAGTTTTTTTATTTATTGATTTATATGTGCGGAGATTTATTAGATTTTGCATGCTTTTGAGGTTCAATTTAGGAAAATGCGACGTAGCGTGGCGTTTTTGAACCGTGTCCTGGATTCTTTTCCTTTCATGATTTTGGCCAAATCCAGGTTCCTTTACTAGTTTTTGGATTTTAACTCTTAGCATTGATATTCCCGAAATCAGAATCTCTGTCAATATTGCGCCTGAAAACAGGAATGAATCGTGAAAAATCCCTTGCTAGGCATCTATGAAACCTTGGAACGACATGACAGCCAGGGCCCAAGTGGCTCCGGCTCTAAATCAGAGTTGGTGGTTATGGGTTCTGCCAGAAGTTATTAATATATTATCAAGTAAATGGTGTACGGTCCTTTTTATTTTATTACCATGTGCACTAACGAAGACTCCATCAAACCTTCTTGAGACATAGGAATGGATAGGGAAAAATGAGGGACCTGATAAAAATTTTGGGAGTATCGCAGTAATTCTTCGGATGAAGATTACAGCCTTATTTGTACTTTCGGATGCATCTATTTTCTTTTTTTTCTTATTTATTTTTAGATTTTCACTATGGGAATGTTTTAGTTTAGATTTTATGAATTGAGGGGAAACTTTTTCCAGGAATCACGTGCTTAAGGGAAGAAAATAAGGAGGTAACGCAGGAGACCGTATTTTTCGGTGATGTAATCCTTATATCCCTATTATTCTCTTGTGATTGTTTCTCAAGTTCTGGCAAGGGACTTTGAGACTTGGATATTTATTATTTTATAGTGGATCTTCTTCTCTGGCTTGCCCGTGGTTTTTTTTCCTTTATCTTGAAGGGATTTTCCACGTAAATCTTGGTGTTTCTGTGATTGTGTGGTTTGCGCATTTTTTATTTATTATTCTGCGTATTACGGTCTGCTAGTATTTGCTCGTACACGGATTCTTTCCCATCAACTGGTATCAGAGCCTGTGAATTTTTTTTGTGTGTGCGAGCATGGAGGCCGGTAATGTTTCCCGCATGATCAGTCTGAACGAAAACAATTGGATGATATGGAAACCAAGGATGAAGGACCTCTTATATTGCAAGGATCTATATGGACCTTTAGAAGGGGTCAAAGCAAAGCCCGCTACAGTGACAGACGATGCTTGGATCATGTTAGATCGGAAGGCAGTCGATTTTATTCGGCAATGGTTGGATGATAGTGTCTTTCACCATGTTTCTACTGAGACTTCTGCAAACTCTCTTTGGAAAAAGTTAGAAAGTCTATATGAGAGAAAAACAGCTGGCAACAAGGCTTTCTTGATCAGAAAACTAGTGAATCTAAAATATAAAGAGGGTGCTTCTATTGCTGAGCATTTGAATGAAATGCAGAGTATTAATAACCAGTTATCCTCTATGAAAATGTCTCTTGATGATGAGTTGCAGGCATTGTTACTTCTCAGTTCATTGCCAGAAAGTTGGGAGACACTAGTAGTTTTCCTCAGTAATTCTGCACCAGACGGTGTTATCACCATGAGTCAAGTAACAGGCAGTTTGTTGAATGAGGAGTTAAGAAGAAAAAATTCAGCAACTTCTCAGATTGATTCACAGGCACTTGTCTCAGAGAATAGAGGACGGTCAAAGTCTAGAAATAGAGATAATTCATACAAGGGTAGAAGCAAATCAAGGTCAAGAAAAGATATTACTTGCTATAACTGTGGTGAGAAAGGGCACTACAAGAATCAGTGTAAGAAGCCTAAGAAGAGTAAGAAAAAGGGAAAAGAAGTGGAGGATACAGAGTCAAAGGAGAATATCACAGCTACTGTGCAGAGTGATGATTATTTGATTTTGTCTACTTCTGATGGTATCTTCTCATGTGAGTGTCAGAATCATGAGTGGGTGATTGACACAGGTGCTTCTTATCATGCTACACCACGGAGGGAGTTTTTTTTTACATATAAGACTGGAAATTTTGGTGTTGTCAAGATGGGAAATCAAGGCACAGCAGATATCATTGGCATGGGTGACATCCACATGAAGACCAATCTTGGCTGTAAGTTGGTGCTCAAGGATGTAAGGCATGTAGCTGACTTGAGGCTAAATTTAATCTCAGTTGGAAGACTTGATGATGAAGATTTTGATAGCAGATTTCATAAAGGGCAATGGAAGCTCAGTAAAGGTTCACTTGTTGTAGCCAGTGGGAAGCAATGTCACACTTTATACAGGTTGCAGGCTAAAGCTTATGGTGAACAGTTGAATGTTATAGAGAACGACTTCAGCATGGAGTTATGGCATAAACGACTGGGACACATGAGTGAGAAGGGGCTGCAAGTTCTTTTCAAGAAAGAAATTCTACCAGACTTCAAAGGTGTACATCTGAACCCATGTGTTGATTGTTTGGTTGGTAAGCAACATAGAGTTTCTTTTGCTAGTCCTGCTTTATCTAGAAAAATGCATGTTTTGGATCATATCTATACAGATGTTTGTGGTCCTCTGAGGACAAAAACTCCTAGTGGATCAGTTAATGTTCCAGGCATCAGTGGTGCACTTTATTTTGTCACTTTTATAGATGATTTTTCTAGAAAAGTTTGGGTCTATGGTTTGAAGACTAAAGATCAGGTTATTAATGTCTTCAAAGAGTTTCATGCCAGAGTTGAAAGAGAGACAGGAAAGAAACTGAAATGTATAAGGTCAGATAATGGTGGTGAGTACACAGGGTTATTTGATAATTATTGCAGATCACATGGCATTCAACATGAGATGACAGTTCCTGGTACTCCTCAGCATAATGCAATTGCAGAGAGAATGAACCGCACCATCATGGAAAAGATCAGATGTATGCTTTCACAGTCCAAATTACCTAAAAGATTTTAGGATGAGGCATTGAAGACAGCGGTTGATGTAATAAACTTGTCACCATGTACAGCTCTAGATGGTGATGTTGCAGAGCGTGTATGGTCAGGAAAAGATGTCTCTTATAAGCACTTGAGAGTGTTTGGTTGTCGTGCATTTGCACATATTCCAGACATTGAGAGGTCCAAGCTGGATGGTAAGACAAAAGAATGTGCTTTGCTTGGTTACTCACATGATGAGTTTGGTTATAGACTTTGGGATCCAGAAAAGCAGAAGGTATTCAGAAGCAGAGATGTGGTATTTTTTGAAGATCAAACCCTTCAAGACTTCAAGAAGGAGGTGTCAGTCAAGTCTTCTGCAGGAGGATTAACAGACTGTGATCCAGTTACTCCTCTAGTAAATCAGGGTGATAGGGGAGATGTGCAAGAAAATAGTGTAGGAGCAGGTATTAACTCACCTGTAGGACATGTTGAGCATGAAGGAGATCAGGAGCAACCTCCTACAGAGCCTCAGCTGAGAAGATCTATCAGACAACGTCAACCTTTCAAAAGGTATTCTACAGATGAATATATAATGCTTACTGATGCAGGTGAACCAGAATGTTACCAGGAGGCAGTTGAAAGTGAGCAGAAAAAGGAGTGGTTAGTAGGTATGCTGGAAGAAATGGATGCCTTACAGAAGAACCACACATATGATTTAGTGGAACTACCAAGAGGAAGGAAGGCTTTAAAGAACAAGTGGGTTTTCAGGTTAAAGACTCAACAGCATTGTTCTCAACCAAAGTACAAGGTCAGATTGGTTGTGAAAGGCTTTGGTCAAAAGAAAGGTATTGACTTTGAAGAGATTTTTTCTCCTGTTGTTAAAATGTCTTCAATTCGTGTTGCTCTAGGTATTGCTGCTAGTCTAGACTTGGAGGTTGAGCAGTTAGATGTGAAGACAGCTTTTCTTCATGGTGATTTGGAGGAGAAAATCTATATGGAGCAACCAGAAGGCTTCAAAGTCAAAGGTAAAGAAAATCTTGTCTGCAGATTGAAAAAAAGCTTATATGGGTTGAAGCAAGCTCCAAGGCAGTGGTACAAGAAATTTGATTCATTTATGGCTGAAAATGGATACAAAAGAATGGCTTCAGATCATTGTGTGTATATCAAATGGTTTAGTGAGGATTTTGTCATACTCCTACTTTATGTTGATGACATGCTTATTCTTGGGAAAGATATGTCTATGATTGATAGGTTGAAGAAGGAGCTGAGCAATTCATTTGAAATGACGGATATGGGACCAGCAAAGCAAATACTGGGTATGCAGATTTCCCGTGATAGAAGAATCAAGAAAATATGGTTGTCACAGGAAAAGTACATTGAGAAGGTATTGGATAGGTTCAGTATGATCAATGCAAAGCCAGTTGGTTCTTCTCTTGCAGGTCACTTCAGGTTGTGCTCAGAGCAAAGTCCTTCAAGTGATGAGGAGAAGGAGAAAATGAAGAAGGTTCCTTACGCTTCAGCAGTCGGAAGTTTGATGTACGCGATGGTTTGTACGAGGCCAGACATCACATATGTAGTGGGTGTTGCTAGCAGATTTCTTGCAAATCCAGGGAAAGAGCATTGGGCAGCAGTGAAGTGGATCTTCAGATATCTCAGAGGAAGCTCCAAAGTTTGTTTAAGCTTTGGGGGTGGTCCAGCTGTGCTGATTGGTTACACAGATGCAGATATGGCGAGAGATATTGATACAAGGAAGTCCACATCAGGTTTCATACTTACTTTTGCAGGGGAGCTATGTCATGGCAATCCAGATTGCAAAGGTGTGTAGCTCTTTCTACCACAGAGGCAGAATATATTGCTGCTACCGAGGTCTGTAAGGAGATGCTGTGGATGAAAGAATTCTTACATGAATTGGGATTGAAACAGAAAAATTATGTGGTACATTGTGACAGCCAGAGCGCCATCCACTTGTGCAAGAACCCAACTTTTCATTTCAAGTCAAAGCATATAGATGTGAGATACCACTGGATTCGAAATGTGTTTGAAGAGAAGCAGTTACAGCTTCAGAAAATTCACACAGATGAAAATGGGGCAGACATGTTGACAAAGACCTTATCAAAAGAAAGGTAAGAGATATGTCGACAGCTGGTCGGCATGATTTCACACTAAGGAAGCATGAGACAGCCTCCCTTATGGGCTGAAGGGGGAGGTTGTTGGGCCCATGGCCCACCTATTCAGCCCATTAGGGCAAAAGGGAGTGCTACTCCTTTTTTCACCAGGGTTTGTTCTCTCTCTTTTATAAAAGGAGTAGTCGCCTTCCTTTTTTGGTTTTCTCTTTTTTAAGGAGCGGCCGTATGGAAAAAGGGGAGAAGCATGTAGCAGGTATTTCTTTTTTCTAGGAGCATGGATTGCTAGGGGAAGAGAAGGAAGGGCTGCTGCTTGGTGCTTAAAGGACTTCCACTCCAGGAATCACGTGAAGGTGCTGCAGAAGAAAAACGTAACGCAGGAGACCATATTTTTCGGTGATGTAATCCTTATATCCCTATTATTCTCTTGTGATTGTTTCTCAAGTTCTGGCAAGGGACTTTGAGACTTGGATATTTATTATTTTATAGTGGATCTTCTTCTCTAGCTTGCCCGTGGTTTTTTTCCCTTTATCTTGAAGGGATTTTCCACGTAAATCTTGGTGTTTCTGTGATTGTGTGGTTTGCGCATTTTTTATTTATTATTCCGCTGCGTATTACGGTCTACTAGTATTTGCTCGTACACGGATTCTTTCCCATCAGGGTGATGTGTTCGTCTTTCCACAAGGGCTGATCCACTTCCAATTCAACCACGGTACAACACCTGCCGTGGCCATTGCAGCTCTGAGCAGCCAGAACCCTGGTGTGATAACCATAGCCAACGCAGTCTTTGGCTCAAACCCACCCATCTCTGATGCGGTTCTGGCCAAGGCCTTCCAAGTGGGAAAGGACACGGTTAAGTATCTCCAGGCTCAGTTCTGGATGGACAACAACTAGTGAAGAAAGGGCTACATGATTCATGAACGTATTGTAGTCTTGCTTCTGCAAAAGAGATTATTTGTTGGTATGATTAAATAAATATGGTGCATTCTATATAATAAAACTTCGTAACTTTTGGAAATCAGTACTCATCTCTGGACAATGCGACAATCGTTCTCTCGAGCTCCTTGCTCCAACCTTGCATCATTGCTTCTTCCAGCCTTGCTACCCATAGGGCCGTTTAATGTTACTTCTCCATTGCATCCTGGACAGGCACCGAGTCTAGAAATCGAACGATAATTCATGCCAAAATTCTACTGTCAGCGATAACATAAAAATGTACGAAGTCTCAAATATTTCTCGCAGCAAAGTAGTATAGGTAAAATATATATTATATTCCACCTGCCGTTCTCATCTAAGCAACGCAGGCTATAGATCATGCAGTCATTCTTGGTGTGGCCAGATGTTGCCTTTCAAAACCGTCTACCAAGATCGATGGACAACTTAATTAAACAATGGTTTGAAGCAGTCTATTTTTAAATGCGTGGACTCTGCTTCACCATTGAGCGCACAGGAACCAATCGAAGGACTGAGTCTATTACTTTTGGAGAACATCAAAGATGACCACTTTGTTTATTAATTCTTTATAAAAGAATATAAAGAAAACCGTAACCAACATTGCTCTGCTAAGGGCACGTTTGCTCCAATCTAATCTCATATTTTAAAAGCTAAAGATTGAATTCAAATTGCATGACCCTACCATTTCACTGTCATCCAAAAACATGGGATTGGTAAATGCATGCCTATGCTTATGTTTTCCAATCTATGAGATTGAATTGGCAATTTCATACTATTCGAGTCCTACGCGGTGAACCAAACAAGCTTTAAGGGTAGGTGTGCATGGATGGGTAACCCATGGGCTAGATATTTTAGAGTATGGACCAAGATTTTTGGCCCATAAGATTGGACAAGCTTTTTTAGGCCCATTCAAATTTTGAGCTGGGTCTAAACTTAGAAAAAGAAAAATCAAACTTGGCCCAAAAATTTATATATGTAAATAATTTTTTTTAAACATTCTGGAAAAGATTCAAACTTAGAATCCTTCTAATGAGGAAGCACAGAAAATAGTTATTCCAACTAGCATGTGGTTTTATGCTTCTCATATTATATGCATGTTTTTATATAGTTATATAATATAAGTGCGAGCCACACCGGACTGAGCTAGTCTCAGGTCTTAAGGAATTTTTAGCAGGTTCGGCTTGAGCCTATTATACATGGCCTAGGTTTAGGAGCTGCCCAGCCCAGTCTAATTCCCCAACGCCATATTTTTGCATGTCTATAAAATGGAGGTTTGGTGGCTGGTATTGTGTTTATGGGCTTAAAATCATTGGAACATTCTACTTAAGCCTTCTTTGAGTTTATAGTGGATGCAGCAATCCAACTCAAGTTTAAAGCTTCATTGGCAAATCGATATCCTATGTGTGATTATACTGAGCCTCCTTAAGCGAAGAGTTTCAAATGCTTTAAATTTTCTTAAAAGGGTTATTCCTTAGCCCGAGAAGAAGTTATAGAAGAGTTTGATCTTTATTCGAAACCCAAGTAGAAGATTTGTTGAGTAGATATAAGCAAGGAGTGCCAAACCACTATAAAATTCTCTTGCCTTCTTTATTTTTTATTTTTTATTTTATTGTAGTTATCTTGCTTTAAATTGTATTTAAGTTAGTTTTAATTTTTAGAGCCCAATTCATCTTCCTTCTTGGGTTACCCCTTGGTTGTTCAAGGCTTTAGTTTTTAGGGTTTAGGGTTGAGGATTTTTGTGGATTTTCATGGTTTAGTGTTAGGGTTTAGGATTTCAGTTTTAGAATTTAGAGTTAAGAGCTTTTAGGGTTTAAGGTTTAAAGAGTTTGTGTGTGGGGGGGGAGGGTTTAGGGTTTCTAGGGTTTACGATTTTTAGGATTTTAAGATTTTGGGTTTAGAGGTTTTAGGTTTTACGGTTTAGGGGTTTAAGGGGCTTTAAGGTTTTAGGGTTTAAGATCTAGGGTTTTAGGGTTTCTAAGATTTTGAGTGTTTAAGGGTCTTTTAGGTTTAGAGTTTTTTAGGGATTTAGGGTTTAAGAGTTTAGGTATTAAGGGTTTAGAGATTAAGTTTTTAGGGTTTAGGATTTTAGGATGTGATGTTTACGGTTTTAGGTTTTAGGCTTTTAGTGTTTGGGATTTATGGTTTTAAAAGAATGCTAAAATATAGAACTCCTTGGTCCTTCGCTCTTCGTCTTGCCTCGGTGTTATCCACATCTATGCTAAAGGGCAACTCCACCTTGAAACCCAACATTCGAATTATCCTCATTCTCGCAATAGATACAATAGAGATAAGAGAGGGATTGGACTTGCTCGTAAGGCCTCTTAGACTTCACCGATCCTCACTTGTCCTCGCCACCAAGTCATCTTCGAGCCCTTTGGCACCCTTTCTTGCCCTACATAGAGAGGTAAGGATACGAAGAGATGGTAGATAAGGAGAGATTGCGAGAGAACCAAATTGGGAAATAGGAAACCCATCCAGAAAAGCCCTCATTTTATTGTTCATTTTTTATTTTTAGTTTATTTATTGGTTCTTTTAAAAATGCCACCAATACGTAAAATTGTTAAAACTACAACCCTAACAACCGAAATTGAGTTTGGAAAGATTAATTTTTAGCATTAAATAAATACTAAATGTTAATATATAGCAATTATCCATATAGAGTAATAGTAATATTAATTGTAGTTAGGACTGGAAGTGAGCTAAGCCAAATCGAGTTGTGCCCTAGTCCAAGCCTAGCCCAAATTTTCTAAAAAACTTTTCAGAAAACCAAGCCCAAGCCCCTGAGCTCACGCCTAGGTCCAACCCAAAACTCAATCAAATTGGCTCACTACATTTTATCTGTTCTTAAAATTTACCCACTGCAATAGTGAATCCTTTGAAAAAATATTAAATATTTTTATGGTATAGGTTTAGGTGTACTTACATAAGGAGGTGGGGGAGGAGAGAGTATATAGTACCCGGTTCCTACGAACCAGGTTTAGGTTAATTCTAACCCAGTTCATGTGAACCAGGTTTGAGTTAATTCTAACCCGGTTCATGTGAACCAGGTCTGGGTTGATTTAATGTGTTGAGCAACGCTTCGCTCGCAGCGATGACGCTTTGGTTCTCCAGATCTCATAACCGAAGCGTTTCGCTGCGACATTAAAAAGGCAGGGGGTGCCCTCCCTCTTGGTGCTCAGAGTCCGCGTCCCCTCCAGATAATTCTCTGCTCATCCTCTTAGTGCTAGAGAGAGAGAGAGTTGCCATGGGAGAAAGAGGAAGAGAGAGAGTATCAGGAGAGAGGAAGAAAGAGAGAGAGAAAGAATCGCAGAGAGATCGTGAGAGAGTGTAATAGGGAGTGCTGTGAGGAAGCTAACCGGCCATGCGTCGGTTTGGGCCCGGCGGCGTGACCGCCGCCTCGCCGGGCCCGAGCTCCGGCCGGTGACTCCGCCGGCACCATGGGCAGCGTCCGGCGGAGTAGTGGCGGTGAAAGAGGAGAGAGAGAGGGCCAATCGGCCTCTCTCTCATGCGGTGACGGAAGCCAAACCGGCTTCCGTCGGTTGGTTCAGGCCCGGCGGCGTGCTCGCCGTCTCGCCGGGCCTGAGCTTCGGGCTGGTGCCTCCACCGGCGCCGGGCGTGCGTCCGGTGGAGGTCCGGCCGGCCATGGTGGCCGGCCGTGCGCCGGCACAGTTGAAGCCGTGCGGACGATTAGAGAGAAAATAAAGAAATTAGAGATGAATTGAATGAAATTGATGAGGATGGATTTAAGGGGGAGGCAAGTCACGGCGACAGCCGGCTTCGGTCCGGCCAATGGTGGCCGGACCGCCCCCAATTTCGCCGGAGAAGTCGCCGGCATGATGACAGTCCGAGCGGATGAAATCGGAGAGTGAGAGGATGATTTAGAGAGAAAGATAGAGGGAGAGTGGCCGGCCGCGGCGGCGGCCGGCTCTGGCCCGGCCTCCGGTGGCCGGACCGCCGTGGATTCGACCGGCGGCGGCCCTGGCCGCCGGCGTCTTTTCAATCCCCTGTTTCGGAAGAAACAGGGGATCGTGGGATGTAATTGTTGCTGGGCCGGCCGGTCTGGGCCTATTGGGCTATTTTATGGGGCCATTTTAGACAGAGTTTTTGGGCCCTGTAACGGGCCGAAAAATATAAAATAATTATATGGTTGGAATCTAGGTTGAATCTAGTTTCTGGGGATGATTTTACTTCCCATTTGAGTGAGTATGGTGAGAGATATTCGAGTCCGAAGTTGGGCCCGTGGATTGGTCAGGGTAGAGTCTTAGGAATCATTTCATTATCCAGATTTTAATCAATTAATTGTGTAGGTACCCCGACATCTGATTAGTTGATATATCTGTTGGATTGCGTGCGGAGGTAAGTAAGCCAGTTATCAGTTTATTAAATAATTTATTTCAGGATATGCGTAGTTAAATTATGAATTATGATATGAAGAATTGTTATTGGCTAAATTGTAAGTAGATGAATATATGGCTGTTTATGTACTATGATTTCATGCGGGGATGCTATGCATGAGAAATGCAGTTAGTATGACATTGATGTGATATATTACATGCAATTGTCCAGTAAGTATAATCCACTGTTTTGCTACATGATTGATGTATTGATGTATTGATGTGATGTGAGGTACTGTTATGTGTCGCCGCGGTTCTCCTTTATCATGTTACGTGATCCTAGTATTTCGACCCTTTCAATAGGAGGGATACTTGTTGGTACACTATAGTATTTCGACCCTTTCAGTAGGGGGGATACTTGTTGATACACTATAGTATTTCGACCCTTTCAGTAGGGGGGATACTTGTTGGTACACTATAGTATTTTGACCCTTTCAGTAGGGGGGATACTTGTTGGTACACTATAGTATTTCGACCCTTTCAGTAGGGGGGATACTTGTTGGTACACTATGGTATTTCGACCCTTTCAGTAGGGGGGATGCCTGTTGGTACATTATTGAGATATTGCAGGGCCGTGGGTCACATTTACAGTTACCATTGAGAGTATAAACAGTGGGTTTACTTATATAGTATAATTGAGCGGTTATGGATGCAAATGATTGGTATTATATTCATAAGTGCCGCCGCGGTTCTCCTTTGCTATGGCCATACACATCTAGAGGATGTGCTCAGATGAGGCATTGCAGGGCCGTGGGACACGATGATATAATACTTACATTGCATAATGGAGTGATTGTGAATGCAAAAGAATGAATTATATTGATATGTGCCACCGCGGTTCTCCTTTGTTAGGGCATGTAGAGGCCACACATCTAGAGGATGTGCTCAGATGAGGCATTGCAGGGCCGTGGGACACATATAATATAATATGACAATGAATTGTTTATATGCACTGATAATTTGCTATGATATAATACAACAATGATGAGTGCAAATGATTTAAATTATATTTATATGTGCCGCCACGGCTCTCCTTTGTTATGGGGCATTGCAGGGCCGTGGGACACATATGATATAATATAACAATGATGGGTTTACTTACATGGCATGTTTGAGTAATTGAACAATGTTTAAGCATGCAAATCATCTATGTGTTTATTGATTATCATGCTATGATTTGACTGCATAACATGGTTTACTTACTGAGTATAATCTCATAAAAATATTATAATATTTTTGCTACAGGACCATGAGATTTGAGAATAACATGTTGGAGTGATGGACCTCAACTCAATTAAAATATAGATTTTTGTTTTATTGCTATACCAGTGTATTTATGTGTAGGGCTCGATGCCCAGACTATATTATTGTGGTGTGTAAGGAACCATAGGTTCGTTGGAGCTTCTATTTAAAATAAAGTGGATTCATATATTGATGTAACCCCAGTAATGCTTATGTGTAGGGCTTGTAGCCCAAATCTTTAGTTATGGATTGTATTAAAGTCATGGACTTGAATGATATATAGGTTGTTGCTCTTCTTGAATTCAGTATCATGTTTCGGGATGCCTTGCGTGCCCGGCACGCGGCGGGTTGTCACCCTAGCTCAAAAAATTTTGGGTCTGGGGCGTGACAGCTTTTATGGTATCAGAGCACTAGGTTATAACCTTAGGGACACAGATATATTGACATGATAACAGTTATGACCTAGGGACACGGACATATTGACATGATAACAGTTATGACCTTAGGGACACAGACATATTGACATGATAACACGTAGAGAACATATTTTGATGGCATTATACCTAGGGAAACTTGACACTCTAGGAAAAATACTAGGATGATATGGAGACAATTATGACTTTCAAGGAATTTCATGAATTATGCTTTGGAAGCTTGAAATTTAAAGTTTATCAAGATATTAATTGAATTACAAATTTGATAGGGATTAAGAATGAACCATCGCAAGCCAATGATATTGTGAGACTCCCAAGCTGGTGACCTTGACCAATGGGGAGGCCAAGGGACTTCTAGAAGTTTTAGCTCCTTTAAACTTGTTGGAAATGATTCGTAGCAGTTTCAGACCTTTAAATAATATGAGAGATGAAATTTTAATTGGATATGCATGATCAAATATTTGATAGTAGAAAGTGAAAGATTTTGGCAATAATGAGAATAAGATAAACTCCCCTGATAAAGAATTTCACGGAATTTTCATCTGTCAATAGATTTCTAAATCAAGATATCTTTCATTAAGTTATTGTGCCTTTCTTCATGATTCCTATGTCGATATCTTTCTCCAGGATGGATAAATTATCAATCAGCCATGAGTGGCATATCTATTTTCAAGGAAAAAGGAGGGAGATGATTTTATCAATTATGGATTATGGTTAAGGATACATGTTATATCACTTTCAAGTCATGATGAGATCACTATAATTTTCTAATTATGTCTTTTGGATGGTAAGTGCATTTTCAATCTTAATTGATCTTATAAGTCATGAATCCATCTGAGCTAGATCAGTGAGGTCACTTTGAGATATTCAAAGGGTTTGAATTAGTTGGTCATGTTATGGAATGAGACATTTCATAATCTATAGATGATTTTGATAGTCATTGGTAACAAAATAATCAACTCATGGATTTGAATCATTTAAATTATAATATTCATTGAGAATAAACTGACCTATTTAAAAAGAAATTGATTGGTTATGGTGGTATTATTGATAAATATGAAGGAGATAAATTAATTATACTGATGATTAGTGATGACACTATTATTCAAAGAAAATGAATTTTAATTACGATAATTATGAAAGATATCTTAAATGATTGGCATAATGTTCATTGATGTTAGCTTGAAGTATTCAAGAGTGAAACCAAGTATATTATGATGATTGATATAAGTGTCGTAATGATTAATGGTACATTCAACTATTCAAGAGTTGAGGGAGCATTGAAAGAAAATTTTCTTATATCTAATTCACAAGAATTTCGAACTGTCTTATCAAGGAATTGAGAGTACCTGATATGTTGCTAACCTTAAGTATGGAAGACATTATACATGTGGTGGACTCTATGGTATTTATGATGTTTGTGTTGTGAGAAGTTAAGATGGCATGAAAGAAATATTTCTTAAGGAATTTAATTTAATTTGGCAGAAAGATCAAAATTAATTGTTGAAGTTGGATACCTCATTTGGGTACTTAGGAATGAAATAAAAGTTTGCTAGTGAGCATCTATAATGATACAAAAATTTATGAATATTTAATTTCAAGGATGAAATTTTAGTGGGATAAGATGTTAATATTTGTTTCTGGTTTAGTAGTAAAATGAGTAAATTGAATTGGTATTCATTTATCTCACTCTTCTAATTCGATGATGTAATCATAGAGCTTAGTGGGTTAAGCTGAATCTCAGTCCAACCTTCCACCCTCAAGTAATAGACAACTGCAGAAACCAATAAGATTTTAGATGTTATACTGTGAGCCTGTGTAATGGATTTAAGAGGTGCTTGGTATTGTTCTTACCCTTAATGGAATTGCTTATTTATTGATTACCAAGCCAATATTCAAATGGATTCATTTCAATTGTCTACGATATAAGGTATAGATTTCCTTCATATTGAGATGAAGTGAGAGCGACAATTTTGGACTGAGCTTGTTTAGCAGCTATGAAAAGTATCATTAATTAAAGCAGTTTTTGCAGCTCAAAGTTAATAGAAAAGTTATGTTAATGATAAAAAGAAAGATTTAAAATTTCAGGTTAAAGATCATTTGGAAGTTTTGCTAACCAATGATGTATCGATGACCGTGACTTTTAATGAAATTTAATTGATTATGAGAGGAAAAATTTGGATTCTATATTCTATTGGATGTATGTCAATTTCGAGGACGAAATTCTTATAAGGAGGCGAGGATGTAGTACCTGGTTCCTACGAACCAGGTTTAGGTTAATTCTAACCCGGTTCATGCGAACCAGGTTTGAGTTAATTCTAACCCGGTTCATGTGAACCAGGTCTGGGTTAATTCTAACCCGGTTCATGTGAACCAGGTCTGGGTTGATTTAATGTGTTGAGCAACGCTTCGCTCGCAGCGATGACGCTTTGGTTCTCCAGATCTCATAACCGAAGCGTTTCGCTGCGACATTAAAAAGGCAGGGGGTGCCCTCCCTCCTGGTGCTCAGAGTCCGCGTCCCCTCCAAGTAATTCTCTGCCCATCCTCTTAGTGCTAGAGAGAGAGAGAGAGTTGCCATGGGAGAAAGAGGAAGAGAGAGAGTATCAGGAGAGAGGAAGAAAGAGAGAGAGAAAGAATCGCAGAGAGATCATGAGAGAGTGTAACAGGGAGTGCTGTGAGGAAGCTAACCGGCCGTGCGTTGGTTCGGGCCCGGCGGCATGCCGCTGCCTCGCCGGGCCTGAGCTCCGACCGGTGACTCCGCCGGCACCATGGGCAGCGTCCGGCGGAGTAGTGGCGGTGAAAGAGAGAGAGAGAGGGCCAATCGGCCTCTCTCTCATGCGGTGATGGAAGCCAAACCGGCTTCCGTCGGTTGGTTCAGGCCCGGCGGTGTGCTCGCTGCCTCGCCGGGCCTGAGCTTCGGGCTGGTGCCTCCACCGGCGCCGGGCGTGCGTCCGGTGGAGGTCCGGCCGGCCATGGTGGCCGGCCGTGCCGCCGGCACAGTTGAAGCCGTGCGAACGATTAGAGAGAAAATGAAGAAATTAGAGATGAATTGAATGAAATTGATGAGGATGGATTTAAGGGGGAGGCAAGTCACGGTGACAGCCGGCTCCGGTCCGGCCAATGGTGGCCGGACCACCCCCAATTTCGCCGGAGAAGTCGCCGGCATGATGACAGTCCGAGCGGATGAAATCGGAGAGTGAGAGGATGATTTAGAGAGAAAGATAGAGGGAGAGTGGCCGGCCGTGGCGGCGGCCGCGGCCGGCTCTGGCCCGGCCTCCGGTGGCCGGACCGCCGTGGATTCGGCTAGCGGCGGCCCTGGCCGCCGGCGTCTTTTCAATCCCCTGTTTCGGAAGAAACAGGGGATCGTGGGATGTAATTGTTGCTGGGCCGGCTGGGCCGGCCGGTCTGGGCCTATTGGGCCGTTTTATGGGGCCATTTTAGATAGAGTTTTTGGGCCCTGTAACGGGCCAAAAAATATAAAATAATTATATGGTTGGAATCTAGGTTGAATCTAGTTTCTGAGGATGATTTTACTTTCCCATTTGAGTGAGTATGGTGATAGATATTCGAGTCCAAAGTTGGGCCCGTGGATTGGTCAGGGTAGAGTCTTAGGAAACATTTCATTATCCACATTTTAATCAATTAATTGTGTAGGTACCCCGACATCTGATTAGTTGATATATCTGTTGGATTGCGTGCGGAGGTAAGTAAGCCAGTTATCAGTTTATTAAACAATTTATTTCAGGATATGCATAGTTAAATTGTGAATTGTGATATGAAGAATTGTTATTGGCTAAATTGTAAGCAGATGAATACATGGCTGTTTATGTACTATGATTTCGTGCGGGGATGCTATGCATGAGAAATGCAGTTAGTATGACATTGATGTGATATATTACATGCAATTGTCCAGTAAGTATAATCCACTGTTTTGCTACATGATTGATGTATTGATGTATTGATGTGATGTGAGGTACTGTTATGTGTTGCCGCGGTTCTCCTTTATCATGTTACGTGATCCTAGTATTTCGACCCTTTCAATAGGGGGGATACTTGTTGGTACACTATAGTATTTTGACCCTTTCAGTAGGGGGGATACTTGTTGATACACTATAGTATTTTGACCCTTTCAGTAGGGGGGATAGTTGTTGGTACACTATAGTATTTCGACCCTTTCAGTAGGGGGGATACTTGTTGGTACACTATAGTATTTTGACCCTTTCAGTAGGGGGGATACTTGTTGGTACACTATGGTATTTCGACCCTTTCAGTAGGGGGGATGCCTGTTGGTACATTATTGAGATATTGCAGGGCCGTGGGTCACATTTACAGTTACCATTGAGAGTATAAACAGTGGGTTTACTTATATAGTATAATTGAGCGGTTATGGATGCAAATGATTGGTATTATATTCATAAGTGCCGCCGCGGTTCTCCTTTGCTATGGCTATACACATCTAGAGGATGTGCTCAGATGAGGCATTGCAGGGCCGTGGGACACGCATGATATAATACTTACATTGCATAATGGAGTGATTGTGAATGCAAAAGAATGAATTATATTGATATGTGCCGCCGCGGTTCTCCTTTGTTAGGGCATGAAGAGGCCACACATCTAGAGGATGTGCTCATATGAGGCATTGCAGGGCCGTGGGACACATATAATATAATATGACAATGAATTATTTATATGCACTGATAATTTGCTATGATATAATACAACAATGATGAGTGCAAATGATTTAAATTATATTTATATGTGCCGCCACGGCTCTCCTTTGTTATGGGGCATTGCAGGGCCGTGGGACACATATGATATAATATAACAATGATGGGTTTACTTACATGGCATGTTTGAGTAATTGAACAATGTTTAAGCATGCAAATCATCTATGTGTTTATTGATTATCATGCTATGATTTGACTGCATAACATGGTTTACTTACTGAGTGTAATCTCATAAAAATATTATAATGTTTTTGCTACAGGACCATGAGATTTGAGAATAACATGTTGGAGTGATGGACCTCAACTCAATTAAAATATAGATTTTTGTTTTATTGCTATACCAGTGTATTTATGTGTAGGGCTCGATGCCCAGACTATATTATTGTGGTGTGTAAGGAACCATAGGTTCGTTGGAGCTTCTATTTAAAATAAAGTGGATTCATATGTTGATGTAACCCCAGTAATGCTTATGTGTAGGGCTTGTAGCCCAAATCTTTAGTTATGGATTGTATTAAAGTCATGGACTTGAATGATATATAGGTTGTTGCTCTTCTTGAATTCAGTGTCATGTTTCGGGACGCCTTGCGTGCCCGGCACGCGGCGGTTGTCACCCTAGCTCAAAAAATTTTGGGTCTGGGGCGTGACAGAGTAAAAGAATAAGAAGTAACACACAAGTTAATTACCCAGTGATGGTTTGCATACTATATGTTGATGGATAGCATGACTACAGTCGCACTAAATATGTGTTGATGAGTAACTGTGGTCACATGGATGGTTTGATTGTCACTGCGGTCACATTGATGGTTTGGTTATGACTGCGGTCACATGAATGATTTGGCTATAGCTGCAATCACATTGATGGTTTGATTATAGTGGCAATCGATAGTTTGGTTATGACTACGGTTACATTAATAGTTTAACTGTGGCTACGATCACATTGATGATTTGGTTATGGCTAAAATCACTTTGTTGGTTTGGTTGTTATTGCAATCACATTAATGGTTCTTATTTATTATGTATTTTATTATTTTTTAAATACTTATGTAAATATTATGTTATCTTTTGTTCAAATATATTTTCTTATACTTAACCACTTTAAAGGTATATTTATGATAGTATGTGTAGAAATATTACTGGCATTTTAACTTATTACTTTCTTCTTACTATTTAGCAAAGGATGAGGATGAAGCCTACTTGGTTGATTAAAATTTTGGAGAAGGATTAAAGAGTGAGTATTGACTTAGTTTTCTTTTCACACATACTTATTTTTTATTGATCAATCGAAGATGGCATGTAAGATATTGATGAATTGTTGATAATACCGTTAAATCTTTAACTTTTATATTTATTTTTTTATATTTTTTATAATTTATATTTATTAAAATTTAAAATTTTTTGCAAGTTTTTTGAGTTTTACTTTAAGAGTATGCGATCTATTGTGGCATTCCTTAGCCGTGTTCTCGATCAAAGGTCGCGGCAGCTTTTCCTTCATGATTTTGGCCAAATTCCGAGTTTGTTACTAATAGTATTCATTACAAGAATGTGGGCTTTTTGTGATGAACTTATTATGATGAAATATTTTCATTGCAATATTTTTATTTATAATGATGAAATCAAAATTAAATTCATCGTAATAACTATTTATAACGATGAAATAACTTTTCATCATTATAATTAAAAATTTTAATTAAAATCTTTTTTTTGTTATTATATAGCGATATTTAATTATCACCGTAACAATTATACCTATCATGAAAAAATTTAGTTTCACCATAATAAGGTATGATTTTTTTAAATTTTTTTTGTTCTATTATGGTGATATTTAAATATTACCATAATAATTGTACCTATTACGGCAAAATTTAGTTTTGCCATAATAAGGTATGATTTTCTTTTAAAATCTTTTTTTTTCATTCTATTATGGTGATATTTAAATATCACCATAATAATTATACCTATTATGGCAAAATTTAGTTTAGCTACAATAAGGTATTATTTTCCTTTAAAATTTTTTTTTGTTCTATTACGATGATATTTAAATATCGCCATAAGAATTATATATTATGATGAAATTTATTTTTTTCATAATAAGGTACAATTTTATTTTAGATTTTTTTTTCGTTCTATTACTGTGATATTTATATATCACCGTAATAATTATACCTATTACGGTAAAATTTAATTTTGCCATAATAAGGTATGATTTTTTAAAAAATCTTTTTTTTGTTCTATTACGACGATATTTAAATATTGTCGTAATACTTATATCTATTATGGCAAAATTTAGTTTCGCCATAATAAGGTATGATTTTCTTTTGAAATTCTTTTTTTGTTCTATTATGGTGATATTTAAATATTACCGTAATAAGTATATCTATTACGCCAAAAATTTTTTGACATAATAAGGTATGATTTTCTTTTAAAATCTTTTTTTTCATTCTATTACAATAATATTTAAATATCTCCGTAATAAATATATCTATTATGGTAAAATTTATTTTCCCTGTAATAATCTCACCCATGAAAAGATAATATTTCCCCTTTTCCTCCTTTCCACTAAAACCCTCTCTCCCGTGATCTTCTTCCTGAAACCCTAAACCCCCTTTTTTGCTGCAAATGACTCCGTCTGCTGACCCTCGCGAGCTCCTCTCCATCGCCATCCCTCGGATGTTGGAACTAAAGGAGAAGGTGAATTAGATTTCCAACTAAATCTCTTCTTTTTTTATATATGTTTTTTCTCAGAATCTTAGTAATGCCAGTGTTATTTCTTTAGATTTGGAGGTTGAAGTGGATTTCCAACATTCGGGCCTTCAGCTGTTCTACTTTCCATTCTGAGTGGCTAGAGGCTGAAGCCAGTGATTTGGGAGTCGAGACGGTTTGGGTTGGCGGGTTTTAGTTTGACATCGTTGGAGAGGATTTGTAAAGGATTTGGAGGTTGTTTCTGGCATTAAAGGAAGACAAGGTAAGTTTATCTCTTCTAAAGTTGATGCTTGTAAACAAGATTTAATTAGGCATAGAGGGATATAGTGCTGTAGAAGAGGTTTTGCTTGGAGAGATTCGTTTTAGATGTATACGATAGTTCTTAGCTTCTTGTATAGTTGGATTGTTACATTTCATTCTTTCATTGAAATAACTCTAACTTATCAGTTTAAATTTGTTTTTTTTATGTTAATCCAACTAAGTCCATCCTAATTCGGCTTAGATTTGTTTAACTAACTAACTTGATTCTTTTATATTTTTTAAAAATTAAATATATAATAACAAAATATTTGGCTTATATCCTTCTAGCAATCAAATTTTTGTCACCACCTCTCATACTTAATCAAATTCTTCATTCATGTCTATCATTGATTTCTTAACGGTCAATTTATAAATAAAAAATTTACAATTATTTTATAAAAAATATAAGAAAGGTAAATAGTAATATAAATAAATACGAATGATTCTAAAAAACAAATTATAAAAAAATATAATAATAATATATATTGGTAGGGAAGTTAAATTGAGTACATTGATTAGCAGTGTGAGATGGAAGTAACAATTAAATAAAAAAAAGCTAGTTGGATTCCTTTGATTTTAAGTAGGTGCAACCATAATAATTTATGGTGTTTTAACCCGTTAGCTACCAGAGTTAGAATCTATTTAATTATTTTCAGATTAGATAACTTAGTGAAAGTAATAGAAGGGCATTGGAAAGTATGTGGATTTAATTAGAGTATCTGCAACCATCACAAATAAAATAATTACTTCATGATAAGTAGCTAGGTCTCTCATATTTTCAGTCTCATAATGCAAATAGAAACTGCTATTCCCTATTTGGTGATGTCTTAACTAGTGAACTTCCTCGTATTGCGTAAGAAATTGACAACATTAATTCCATTTTTATAGCTTTCACAGGCTTTCAACTTGATTCTGGTGTCAACCCAGTAGCTTAGCTTTGATGAAAAAAAGAATTATGACAAAAAGGATTAAAATCATCTTAGATGTTGTCCTTCTTTGGCGCAACTTAATAAATTCCTTCCTTTAAACTGTGTACATGACAATTCAAACCTCTTTTTTGTTTTCTTTTCTTGTACATGCATTTCTTGTTATGTAGGAAAAGAATTTTACTCAGATTTGATGTCATCCAACGACGCATAAGAATCGAAATTGTCCAGAATATAACGCCGGTATAAAAAAAGTTCATAGAAAAGGCAAGGGTTCATGTTACTGAAGAAGGTAAGATATGTTATCCTTGTGTACATACACAAGAAGATCGTGGAGGAGACAACAAGAGAAAAAAAAAGTGACACATAAGTTATTTATCTGGTGATGTCTTGCGTACCGATGCGTTGATGGATAGTAAGGTTGCGTCCACACTGAATATATGATGATGAGGGGCTGCGATCACAAGAATGATTTAGTTGTGGCTGCAACACATATTGATGATTTGGTTATGTCTACGGTTATAATGATGGTTTAGCTGTGACTGCGGCTACATTAATAGTTCAGTTGTGGTTGCAGCTATATTGATGGTTTGGTTGTGGCTACGATCACATTGATGGTTTAGCTGTAGCTGCAATTATATTGTTGGTTTGGCTATGGCTACAATCACATTAATTGTTATCATTTATTATGGATTTTATTGATTTTCAAATACTTATGTAAATATTATGTTATCTTCTATTCAAATATATTTTGTTATACTAAACTATTCTGAAGGCTATGGTTTGTATAGAAATATTACTGGGTTTTTAACTCATTCCTTCCTCCTTGCTATTTTGCAGAGGATCGATGAGGATGAAGCCTACCTGATAGATTAAAATTTTAGGGAGCGAGGATTGCCTTAGTTTTGCTATGATATTTAGACATTTTGTATTGACCAATCGAAGATGGCATATAAATGATTGATGACTTGTAGATAGAGTTATGTCTTTAGTTTTTTTATTTATTGATTTATATGTGCGGAGATTTATTAGATTTTGCATGCTTTTGAGGTTCAATTTAGGAAAATGCGACCGCGTGGCGTTTTTGAACCGTGTCCTGGATTCTTTTCCTTTCATGATTTTGGCCAAATCCAGGTTCCTTTACTAGTTTTTGGATTTTAACTCTTAGCATTGATATTCCCGAAATCAGAATCTCTGTCAATATTGCGCCTGAAAACAGGAATGAATCGTGAAAAATCCCTTGCTAGGCATCTATGAAACCTTGGAACGACATGACAGCCAGGGCCCAAGTGGCTCCGGCTCTAAATCAGAGTTGGTGGTTATGGGTTCTGCCAGAAGTTATTAATATATTATCAAGTAAACGGTGTACGGTCCTTTTTATTTTATTACCATGTGCACTAACGAAGACTCCATCAAACCTTCTTGAGACATGGGAATGGATTTGTTAGAAAAATTATTTTTTTCTTTTGCAAAATTCTTTTATTAGAAAAATGCTAGAAAATTAATCAGAAAATTTATACTCAAAATTTAAATTAAAATCAAAATTAAAAGGAATCAAACTGGTCGAGGCGTGTTAAACACTGCCCTAAGGACAAGTTTTCGTCCCATCATGCGGGTTGTTGGCGAATTGTCCCCAAGGTACAACGACCTGATTTGATTCGATCCTCCTACCGCGAGCACGATCGGGTGGAGGTTCAAACCCAGTGATTCTTCAGATGCCCAAATATAATAATAAAATAGTTAAATAAATCTTTTACCACCGGTTGTTTGTTGAGACAGATTTCCTTGTTTAGACTCCTTGTTGAGACAGCATCAGGATTTGCAGCAACAGGATCTTCAAGGAATTGCAGAATCTTAAGGATTTGCAACAACAGAATCTTTAAGGATTTGTAGCAACAGAATTTGCAGCAACAGGCAATAGAATCTTCAAGGATTTGCAGCAACAAGATCTTCAAAGATTTACAGCAACATGCAACAGAATCTTCAAGGATTTGCAACAACAAGATCTTCAAGGATTTGCAGCAACAAGATCGGATTTGCAGCAACAGCAACAGGATTTGCAGCAATGGAATTTTTTTAAGGATTTTTTTTTCTGCCTTCTATGTTCACTGCTTATTTCCTTTAGTTTATCCATATATTATATAAAAAAAATGACCGTTTCTCCTTGTGACCGTTCCTTCCCAAACGGAAGGAATAGCGGAACGCTCGAGCAAATGCTCGAGCGTTTCCGAAATCATGGAACGCTGCGAGCGTTCCGCGAAGCTCGCTGGCGAGCGTTCCGCGAACGCTCGCTAGCGTTCAGCTAGCGTCCCACGCGATCTTTAAATGCTCGCGTGGGGCCTTAACATCACTTTTTTTTTTTTAACTTTTCAAAAAGTCAACAATCCCCCACAAAAGTTAAAAATAAAATAAAATAAAATAAAATAAATAATAAAATTAAAAAAATTAGAGCATCTTATACTGCGCAATAGGTGAGGTGTCCTGTGGACTTGAACCTCACTTAGTGTTGATTGTATACATCTGAAGGAACCATAGTGGATTAGACCTTGAACTAGGTCCTTGACTCAGACTTCTACTAATCACACACACAGCATGAATCAATTGGGTTTAAGCGGTCAGCGCATATTAAAGGCCTTGCGCTTAGTACCTTGATTTTTCATGAGAATTTCTGAAGGTTAGCCCAAACCTTTAGTCACGGCCTCATATGACAATTCTCATATAGGTGAATCCTCCAAGGGTATTTGTGACTAATACCCTGCAGATAACCTACCTCGGATCCATTAAGAGAATCACTCAACCTTACACAAATTTACTTTGTCACTTTATAAGAGCACTCATCATAGGGATGGGTTGAAAATTTTTTCAAAATTTGTGCTCTAACACGATCACTCAATCAGCTTCGTTTCTACCACATTGAACCTCATTCATGGGATCTCCAATCACAGAGGTTGGGTATCCACTGCTGGTGACCAAATAATGGGCTTAAGCCCCATCCCCCTCGATGAATCTAGGACTCCACTCCTAGATAATCCCTTGGTTAATTGATCTGCCAAATTCTTCTCAGATTTGACAAATTCCAAAGAGATAACATCATTTTTCTTATGTTGTCTTATAGACTTATGACGAAGCCGTATATGGCGATTCATCTTTTTATTGGTACTCTTTTGATTTGTCAGTTCAATTGCGGCCTTATTATCACAATGGATAGATATAGCTGGAACTGGCTTAGGTACCAAAGGTAGCTCTGATATTAGATTTTTTATCCACTCTGCCTCATTACAAGTGGTATCCAGAGCTATCAACTCGGCCTCCATGGTGCTTCTAGAAATAATAGTTTGCCTAGTGGATCCCCAGGCAATAGCAGCACCGCCAAGAAGAAAAACGTATCCGGTAGTTGATTTTAAATCATGAGAATCAGTGACCCAATTAGCATCACTGTAACCCTCAACCACCTCAGGGTATTCAGTGAACATCAAAGAGAGATTAAGTGTTCCCTTTAAATATCGGAACACTCTTTCTAAGGCTACCCAATGAGATTGATCAGGATTTTGATTATATCTACTCAGCCTTCCTACAGCATAGGCAATATCAGGTCTTGTTCTGTTGCTACATACAAGAGAGATCCTATAATTTGAGAATACTTTAATTGATTAATTGGGTCACCTAAATTTTTCTTTAGGTGAAAGCTAGGATCAAAAGGAGTAGATATTGATTTAAGATTGGAATAACCAAACTTCTTGATCATTTTTTCTATAGAATGAGAAAGAGAGAGAGCTATCCCTTCATGGGACTTGATAAGCTTCATCCCTAGGATTACATCCGCTTCACCTAAATCTTTCATGTCAAACTTAGAAGAGAGGAAAGATTTAACACTTGAAATAATTTCAAGAGATGTTCCAAAAATTAAAATATCATCGACATATAAGCAAAGGATTACACAATCATTATCGACGATCTTAGAATACACACACTTATCATGATTATTGATTTGAAATCCAAAAGATAGAATAATTCGATCAAATTTCTCATGCCATTGTTTAGGAGCCTGTTTAAGACCATAAAGGGACTTGATAAGTTTACAAACCTTGTCTTCTTGTCCCTTTACAACAAAACCTTCAGGCTGTTCCATATAGATCTCCTCCTCAAGATCTCCATTTAGGAACGCAGTCTTCACATCCATTTGATGAATGATTAACTTATGAATGGAAGCAATAGCAAGTAGTGATCTAAGGGTTGTTATTCTAGCTACAGGAGAATATGTATCAAAGAAATCTAACCCTTTCTTTTGGTTATACCCTTTGGCTACTAATCTAGCCTTATACTTTTCTATTGAACCATCAGGTCTAAATTTCTTCTTAAATACCCACTTACACCCTAAAGGTTTGCTTCCAGGGGGTAAATCAGATAAGATCCAAGTTTCATTTTGTAAGATTGAATTAAATTCAGAAAGATAGCTTCCTTCCAAAAAGGAGCATCAGGAGAAGACATCGCCTCTGAAAAAGAAGAAGGTTCACCTTCGACTAGGAAAGTAAAGAAACCTTCACCAAGATCTTTTTCTTTCCTTATCCTTCCTTTTTTTTTCAGAAGGTTCACCTTTAGGATTAGATCTTTTCCTTTTCCTTGACTCATTAGAGAAACCAGCTTCAAAAGAATCATGAACCAAGAAAGGATTAGAAGAGAGTTGATTTGGTACTTGGTTCTTGAAAGGAAAAACATTTTCAAAATAAGTAGCATCTCTAGATTCGATAAGAGTGTTATTTGAGATGCCACTTATATCAGAGTTTATCACTAGGAACCTATTTGTACTGCTATCTAAGGAATAACCTATAAAGATAGCATCTACAGTTTTAGGTCCTATTTTTCTTCTCTTGGGTTCAGGTATTCCTACCTTAGCTAAGCATCCCCACACTTTAAGATAATCTAGCCTGGGTGTTCTACCTTTCCAAAGCTCAAAAGGTGTTTTAGGACTATCCTTAAAGGGTATCCTATTTAAAATATAACATGCAGCTAAAAGAGCTTCCCCCCACAAGTTCTCAGGTACGCCTGAACTTATTAACATTGAGTTAACCATATCCATTAATGTACGATTTTTTCGTTCAGCTACACCATTAGACTGAGGAGAGTATGGTGGTGTAACTTCATGAATAATCCCATATTCTTGACAAAATAGAGTCATTTCATTTGAAGTATATTCACCACCGCGATCTGACCTAAATTTCTTAAGCTTTTTCTCAGTTTGGGTTTCAGCTTCTACCTTATAAATCTTAAACTTATCTAATACTTCATCCTTAGATTTTATCAAATATATGTGACAATATCTTGAGAAGTCATCTATGAATGTTACAAAGTAACGACTTCCTCCCCGTGTAGGAAACTTGGTAGAGTCACATACATCGCTATGGACTAATTCAAGAAGTGTTGAACTCCTATTTACTGATTTAAAAGGTTTTCTAGGCATCTTAGCTTGAATACAAATCTCACATTTAAACTTTCTATCAATATGAACCTTAGGAATTAGATTAAGATTTGTCATGTAATGAATACGATCAAAATTCACATGACCAAGTCTACTATGCCAAACATTTGAAGATTCAACATTAAAAAGAAGAACTTTTATTAGATAACTTAGAGGATACATTTAATTTAAAAAGACCTTCACATACAAAACCTTTACCAACAAACTCATTATTACGAGTAATTACAACTTTATTTGACTCTAGAACAATTTTATATCCTCTAGATATAAGAAGAGATCCACTAATCAGATTTCTTCTAACACTAGGAACTAACAACACTTCATGAAGGACCAGGATTTTTTCAGATGTCATCTTTAGATCCACTTGACCTTTCCCAAGCACTTGTGCTGAAGAGTTATTCCCAAGTGTCACACCTCCTCCACTTGATTCCTGAAAGGTGGAGAACCAGGAGCGATCAAAACAAACATGAACATTAGCTCCTGAATCAAGCCACCAATCACAAGAAGATTGGGTTGAGTTAATTAAGAATTTTGAATTTACCGACCTAAAAGAAGGCTCAGCACCACTCTCAACCACGTTAACTTGTGGTTTGGATGATTTCCTCAATGGTTCAGTCTTTCGGTGGTAGCAGTCCTTCGCCACATGATTTGTCCTTCCGCACACAAAGCAGAATGTGCCTTTATAATTCTTTGACTTCTGATTCGGTCGGTTTCTGATTTGATCGGTTCTGAGGAGGTTTGTATGATTGGTTGGATCTAGATTGAAATTTCTTCTTCTTAAAATTCTTTCTCCTAGGTTTGAATTGATTTGGAGTTGGATTTGACTCGGTCAGATTGATTTTAGGTCCAAGGTCGGTCTTTTGATTTTGATTTAGCTTAAGCCGGTGTTCCTCTTCTATCCTAATAGAGTTAATCACTTCTGTTAGGGTCAAGCTACCTTGCTTATGGCTTAGCTCTCGAGCAAAGGATGACCAAGATGGTGGAAGGGAATCTACTAAGGCTTGGACCTTATAGTTTTCAGAAAAACTACAGCCAGTCAATTCTGACTTTCTAAGAAAATCTTGGAATTCATGAATTTGAATGCTAATGGGTTTGGAATCTACCATTATGTACTTTCAAAATTTTGAGATAGTGAATCTATCTAGACCAGCATCAACCATCCCATATTCAGCCTCAAGAGCATCCCATAGTTCCTTAGCAGTTTTAGTAGGAAGGTAGACATCATAAAGATTATCAGATAGGGCACTTAAAATTCTATGTCTACAATGAAAATCTATTTCTTGGGTGTTTTTGATGAAGATGAGGTATCAACTATACTAGAAGAACCTTGTTGACTATTAGATTTGGGATCTGATAATTCTATGGCAGAAAATAAACCTAAAGTGGTAAGCCAGTATTTCACTTGGCTTTGCCACCTCCTAAAGAATGATCCATTAAATTTTTCTGGTTTAATTGCACTAAGATCATCAGAACCCATTTTGAAAAATTGGTTTCTTAATTCGTTCTGCACAACCAAAAAGTATTTTTTTTCAAATTAATAATTTTTCAGATATTTCTAGATTTTAAATTTAAATTCAAAAGAATTAAATCTAGAAACTATTTGCAATAATAATCAAACCACTAAGCAATAATTAACTCAAATAATTCAATTTTAAATTTGAGTTTAATTTTTTTTTTCAAATTTAAATTTTAAATTTTAAATTTTAAATTCAAAACTAATTCTAAGGCTTCTGAACAGATTCAAAAATAAATTTTTTTTTTACTTATAATAAAATCTAGCACTTTCTAATGATAAAACTTGTCCTTAGCTGTTAGAAAAATTATTTTTTCCTTTTGCAAAATTTCTTTATTAGAAAAATGCTAGAAAATTAATCAGAAAATTTATATTCAAAATTTAAATTAAAATCAAAATTAAAAGGAATCAAACTGGTCGAGGCGTGTTAAACACTGCCCTAAGGACAAGTTTTCGCCCCCTCGTGCGGGTTGTTGGCGAATTGTCCCCAAGGTACAACGACCTGATTTGATTCGATCCTCCTACCGCGAGCACGATCGGGTGGAGGTTCAAACCCAGTGATTCTTCAGATGCCCAAATAATAATAAAATAGTTAAATAAATCTTTTACCATCGGTAGTTTGTTGAGACAGATTTTCCTTGTTGAGACAGCATCAGGATTTGCAGCAACAGGATCTTCAAGGAATTGCAGAATCTTCAAGGATTTGCAACAACAGAATCTTTAAGGATTTGCAGCAACAGAATTTGCAGCAACACAATAGAATCTTCAAGGATTTGCAGCAACAAGATCTTCAAAGATTTACAGCAACAGGAAACAGAATCTTCAAGGATTTGCAACAAGATCTTCAAAGATTTGCAGCAACAAGNACAGAATCTTCAAGGATTTGCAACAATAGAATCTTCAAGGATTTGCAGCAACAAAATTTGCAGCAATAGGATCTTCAAAGAATTTGTAGCAACAGGATCTTCAAGGATTTTTAGCAATAGGATTTGTAGCAAGGGAATTTTTAAGGATTTTATTTTCTGCCTTCTATGTTCTCTTCTTATTTCCCTTAGTTTATCCATATATTTATATAAAAAAAATTGACCGTTTCTCCTTGTGACCATTCCTTCCTTAGTCATGGAGCATGAGCAGAATAAAAGCTCGCGAACGCTCGCTGCGAGCGTTCCGCAAATGCTTGCAAACGCTCGTCGTGAGCGTTCCACGAACGCTCCTAGCGAGCGCGTCCCACGTGAGCATTTAATGCTTGCGTGGGTCGGTTACCTCTTTTTTTTTTAATTTTAACTTTTAACATAGGTCAAAAGTCAACAATCCCCCACAAAAGTTAAAAATTAAGAAATAAAATAAATAATAAAATTAATATACCAAAAAAAATTAAGGCATCTTATACTGCGCAATAGGTGAGGTGTCCTGTGGACTTGAACCTCACTTAGTGTTGATTGTATACATCTGAAAGAACCATAGTGGATTAGACCTTGAACTAGGTCCTTGACTCAGACTTCTACTAATCACACACACAGCATAAATCAATTGGGTTTAAGCGGTCAGCGCATATTAAAGGCCTTGCGCTTAGTACATTGATTTTTCATGAGAATTTTTTAAGGTTAGCCCAAACCTTTAGTCACGGCCTCATATGACAATTCATATAGGTGAATCCTCCAAGGGTATTTGTGACTAATACCCTACAGATAACCTACCTCGGATCCATCAAGAGAATCACTCAACCTTACACAAATTTACTTTGTCACTTTATAAGAGCACTCATCATAGGGATGGATTGAAAATTTTTTCAAAATTTGTGCTCTAACACGAACACTCAATCAGCTTTATTTCTACCACATTGAACCTCATTCATGGGATCTCCAATCACAGAGGTTTGGTATCCACTGCTGGTGACCAAATAATGGGCTTAAGCCCCATACCCCTCGATGAATCTAGGACTCCACTCCTAGATAATCCCTTGGTTAATTGATCTGCCAAATTCTTCTCAGATTTGACAAATTCCAAAGAGATAACATCATTTTTCTTATGTTGTCTTATAGACTTATGATGAAGCCGTATATGGTGATTCATCTTTTTATTGGTACTCTTTTGATTTGTCAGTTCAATTACAGCCTTATTATCACAATGGATAGATATAGCTGGAACTGGCTTAGGTACCAAAGGTAGCTCTGATATTATATTTTTTATCCACTCTGCCTCATTACAAGTGGTATCTAGAGCTATCAACTCGGCCTCCATGGTGCCTCTATAAATAATAGTTTGCCTAGTGGATCCCCAGGCAATAGCAGCACCGCCAAGAAGAAAAACGAATCCAGTAGTTGATTTTAAATCATGAGAATCAGTGACCCAATTAGCATCACTGTAACCCTCAACCACCTTAGGGTATTCAGTGAACATCAAAGAGAGATTAAGTGTTCCCTTTAAATATCGGAACACTCTTTCTAAGGCTACCCAATGAGATTGATTAGGATTTTGATTATATCTACTCAGCCTTCCTACAACATAGGCAATATCAGGTCTTGTCCTGTTTGCTACATACAAGAGAGATCCTATAATTTGAGAATACTTTAATTGATTAATTGGGTCACCTAAATTTTTTTTTAGGTGAAAGCTAGGATTAAAAGGAGTAGCTATTGATTTAAGATTGGAATAACCAAACTTCTTGATCATTTTTTTCTATAGAATGAGAAAGAGAGAGAGCTATCCCTTCATGGGACTTGATATGCTTCATCCCTAGGATTACATCCGTTTCACCTAAATCTTTCATGTCAAACTTAGAAGAGAGGAAAGATTTAACACTTGAAATAATTTCAAGAGATGTTCCAAAAATTAAAATATCATCGACATATAAGCAAAGGATTACACAATCATTATCGACGATCTTAGAATACACACACTTATCATGATTATTGATTTGAAATCCAAAAGATAAAATAATTTGATCAAATTTCTCATGCCATTGTTTAGGAGCCTGTTTAAGACCATAAAGGGACTTGATAAGTTTACAAACCTTGTTTTCTTGTCCCTTTACAACAAAACCTTCAGGCTGTTCCATATAGATCTCCTCCTCAAGATCTTCATTTAGGAACGCAGTCTTCACATCCATTTGATGAATGATTAACTTATGAATGAAAGCAATAGCAAGTAGTGATCTAAGGGTTGTTATTCTAGCTACAGAAGAATATGTATCAAAGAAATCTAACCCTTTCTTTTGGTTATACCCTTTGGCTACTAATCTAGCCTTATACTTTTCTATTGAACCATCAGGTCTAAATTTCTTCTTAAATACCCACTTACACCCTAAAGGTTTGCTTCTAGGGGTAAATCAGATAAGATCCAAGTTTCATTTTGTAAGATTAAATTAAATTGAGAAAGGATAGCTTCCTTCCAAAAAGGAGCATCAGGAGAAGACATCACCTCTGAAAAAGAAGAAGGTTCGCCTTCGACTAGGAAAGTAAAGAAACCTTCACCAAGATCTTTTTCTTTCCTTATCCTTGAACTTTTTCTAAGTTCAGAAGGTTCACCTTTAGGATTAGATCTTTTCCTTTTCCTTGACTCATTAGAGAACCCAGCTTCAATAGAATCATGAACCAAGTAAGGATTAGAAGAGAGTTGATTTGGTACTTGATTCTTGAAAGGAAAACATTTTCAAAATAAGTAGCATCTCTAGATTCGATAAGAGTATTATTTGAGATGCCACTTATATCAGAGTTTATCACTAGAAACCTATTTGTACTGCTATCTAAGGAATAACCTATAAAGATAGCATCTACAGTTTTAGGTCCTATTTTTCTTCTCTTGGGTTCAAGTATTCCTACCTTAGCTAAGCATCCCCACACTTTAAGATAATCAAGCCTGGGTGTTCTACCTTTCCAAAGCTCAAAAGGTGTTTTAGGACTATCCTTAAAGGGTATCCTATTTAAAATATAACATGCAGCTAAAAGAGCTTCCCCCCATAAGTTCTCAGGTACGCCTGAACTTATTAACATTGAGTTAACCATATCCATTAATGTACGATTTTTCCGTTCAGCTACACCATTAGACTGAGGAGAGTATGGTGGTGGAACTTTATGAATAATCCCATATTCTTGACAAAATAGAGTCATTTCATTTGAAGTATATTCACCACCGCGATCTGACCTAAATTTCTTAAGCTTTTTCTCAGTTTGGGTTTCAGCTTCTACCTTATAAATCTTAAACTTATCTAATACTTCATCCTTAGATTTTATCAAATATATGTGACAATATCTTGAGAAGTCATCTATGAATGTTACAAAGTAACGACTTCCTCCCCGTGTAGGAAACTTGGTAGAGTCACATACATTGCTATGGACTAATTCAAGAAGTGTTGAACTCCTATTTACTGATTTAAAAGGTTTTCTAGGCATCTTAGCTTGAATACAAATCTCACATTTAAACTTTCTATTAATATGAACCTTAGGAATTAGATTAAGATTTGTCATGTAATGAATACGATCAAAATTCACATGACCAAGTCTACTATGCCAAACATTTGAAGATTCAACATTAAAAAGAAGAGAACTTCTATTAGATAACTTAGAGGATACATTTAATTTAAAAAGACCTTCACATACAAAACCTTTACCAACAAACTCATTATTACAAGTAATTACAACTTTATTTGACTCTAGAACAATTTTATATCATCTAGATATAAGAAGAGATCCACTAATTAGATTTCTTCTAACACTATGAACTAACAGCACTTCATGAAGGACCAGGATTTTTCCAGATGTCATCTTTAGATCCACTTGATGTTTCCCAAGCACTTGTGCTGAAGAGTTATTCCCAAGTGTCACACCTCCTCCACTTGATTCCTGAAAGGTGGAGAACCAGGAGCGATCAAAATAAACATGAACATTAGCTCCTGAATCAAGCCACCAATCATAAGAAGATTGGGTTGAGTTAATTAAGAATTTTGAATTTATCGACCTGAAAGAAGGATCAGCACCACTCTCAACCATGTTAATTTATGGTTTAGATGATTTCCTCAATGGTTCAGTCTTTCGGTGGTAGCAGTCCTTTGCCACATGATTTATCCTTCCGCACACAAAGCAGAATGTGCCTTTATAATTCTTTGACTTCTGATTCGGTCGGTTCTGATTTGATCGGTTCTGAGGAGGTTTGTATGATTGGTTGGATCTAGATTGGAATTTCCTCTTCTTAAAATTCTTTCTCTTGGGTTTGAATTGATTTGGAGTTGGATTTGACTTGGTCAAATGGATTTTAGGTCCAAGGTCGGTCTTTTGATTTTGATTGATCTTAAGCCGGTGTTCTTCTTCAATCCTAATAGAGTTAATCACTTCTGTTAGGGTCAAACTACCTTGCTTATGGCTAAGTTCTCGAGTAAAGGATGACCAAGAAGGTGGATGGAAATCTACTAAGGCTTGGACCTTATAGTTTTCAGAAAAACTACAGCCAGTCAACTCTGACTTTCTAAAAAAATCTTGGAATTCATGAATTTAAATGCTAATGGGTTTGGAATTTATCATTATGTACTTTCAAAATTTTGAGATAGTGAATCTATCTAGACCAGCATCAACCATCCCATATTCAGCCTCAAGAGCATCCCATAGTTCCTTAGTAGTTTTAGTAGGAAGGTAAACATCATAAAATTATCAGATAGGGCACTTAAAATTTTATGTCTGCAATGAAAATCTATTTCTTGGGGTATTTTTAATGATAATGAAGAGGAAGTATCAACTATACTAGAAGAACCTTGTTGAGTGTTGGATTTGGGATCTAGTAATTCTATGGCAGAAAATAAGCCTAAAGTGGTAAGCCAGTATTTTACTTGGCTTTGCCACCTCCTAAAGAATGATCCATTAAATTTTTCAGGTTTAATTGCACTAAGATCATCAGAACCCATTTTGAAAAAATTGGTTGCTTAATTTGTTCTGCACAACCAAAAAGTTAAAGATTTAGCCTTACAATTTGAGTGATTTAAATTAGTGATTTTTTCAGATATTTCTAGATTTTAAATTTAAATTCAAAAGAATTAAATCTAGAAACTACTTACAATAATAATAAAACTACTAAACAAAAATTAACTCAAATAAGTCAATTTTATTTTTTTTAATTTGAATTTTAAATTTGAATTTTAAATTTTAAATTCAAAACTCCTTTTTTAAAAAAAATGAAATTACTTGTAATAAAATCTAGCAATTTCTAATGAGAGGAAAACTTGTCCTTAGCTGTTAGAAAAATTATTTTTTCTTTTACAAAATTCTTTTATTAAAAAAATGTTAAAAAATTAATCAAAAATTTTAACTCAAAATTTAAATTAAAATCAAAATTAAAAGGAATCAAACTGGTCGAGGCGTGTTAAACACTGCCCTAAGGATAAGTTTTCGCCCCTTCGTGCGGGTTATTGGCGAATTGTCTCCAAGGTACAACGACACGATCGGGTGGAAGTTCAAACCCAGTGATTCTTCAGATGCCAAATATAATAATAAAATAGTTAAATAAATCTTTTACCACCGGTAGTTTGTTGAGACATATTTCCTTGTTGAGACTCCTTGTTAAGATAGCATCAGGATTTGCAGCAACAGAAAGGGTTTACAGCAACAGAATCTTTAAGGATTTGTAACAATAAAATCTTCAAGGATTTGCAGCAACAAAATTTGCAGCAACTTCAAAGAATTTGTAGCAACAGGATCTTCAAGGATTTTTAGCAACAGAATTTGTAGCAACAGAATTTTTAAGGATTTTATTTTCTGCCTTCTATGTTCTATTCTTATTTTCTTAGTTTATCCATATATTTATATAAAAAATTGACCATTTCTCCCAATTCCTTCCTTAACGTTGGTCATGGAGCGAGCGCGTCCCATGCGACCATGCTCGCGTGGTCGTTACCTCGGTTATTTTTTATTTTTTTTTTTTTTAACTTTTAACACAGGTCAAAAGTCAACATGTCCTCTCTTGAAGATAAATACAGAATTATATCTTACACTGAGATCCTCAAAGCTAGATTCGCTTCAGCCAGTTTGGTTGGTACTGGAAGTTTTGCTTCCGTATACAAAGGGAAATTGGATTGTGAAGAGAAGCTCGTTGCTGTGAAGGTATTTAACATGCACCAAATTGCACCAAATTGGAGCTCTGAAGAGTTTTAAAGCCGAATGTGAAATCATAAGAAATGTTCGGCACAAGAACCTTGTCAAATCATCAGTGCATGCTCAAGTATCGATTTTACTGGAAATGATGTTAAAGCTCTAATCTTTGAATACATGCCTAATGGGAGCTTGGAAGAATGGTTGCATCCTAAAGCTCAGGAACATCATCAGTCTACAAGTTAAAACAGAGAGGTTAAACATTGCCCTTGATGTTGCTTCTGCTCTATGTTATCTACATCACAACACTGCAGTGCCAATGATCCACTGATCTAAAGCCAAACAATGTTCTATTTGATGATGACATGATTGCCCATGTGGTTGATTTTGGGCTTGCAAGGTTTCTCTCTACTTCGAGCTCCATGACATCTACAAATTTAACAAGTTTAGTGGGGATAAAAGGACCGATAGGATATGTTGCCTCAGGTAAGATGTGCATGTATTTTCTTCTTTTTTTCTCTCTCTATAATTTCTCTTTCAAAAGATATTTTAATATGCATAATTTAAATATAGATATAGTCAACCCTAGTAGCAACATACCTTATAAAAAATGAGGAGTTCATCATGGACCTCAGGTTGATCAACTTTATTATTATTGGTAATGATGTCTTAAGACTTCATTCGGAAAAGATATGTTAGGATCGTTTATCTCAGGTCATCCATATCCCCACTATTGTTATTATTGATTAAATCTGCGTCCAACCATCATCATAGTTGATTGCATTAAAGCATGCCCAATAGTTATTAGTTAATGATGTACATAATCAAGTTGGTATATGATGATCCATGACTTTTATTGTTTACATATAAATATATTTTTCATTCCATTCATTAGTAGTACCATGCTAGACCTACATTAAATTTAAAGATTTAACATAAGGTAAACTATTTTTTTTGAATCAATATGATAGTTGCTCATCTTTAGCATACTAGCTGGCTTTTACTTTGTTATCAATTTAGGAAATTTAAATATCTATCTAAAACCTCATTTAGTCTTATCGTATTCCAAGATAGACCTCATCAAGTTGGTTTTTTTTTTTTGATAAAATTACATTTTATTACATTGGAAACATGGTAATCATATTTAAATTAAGGTTGCTTTTGGTTTGATGACAAGAAGTAGGGTAGAAAATTTTTTGCCACAAGTTATTTTTAATTTTCATTAAAAATATACATGGATTCGGCCAATTATCAATTTTTCTTTTGAGCAATACCAAACTTTACAGATATGCATGTGCGTATGTATGTATGCATGCATGCATGAATGCATATATATCTGTTTTCTTTTTAAAGTAATTCCTAATGAGCATATAATTAAATGAATAAATAAAATGCAGAATATGCAATGGGTAACCAAATATCCACACAAAGAGATGTGTATAGCTTTGGAATACTATGACTAGAGATGCTTACCAGAAAGAAGCCTACAAATAGCATGTTTAAGGAAAGCTTACACCTTCATAAATTTGTCAATGATGCTTTTTCAGAAAAGGTCATAAATATTCTGGATCCATGAATTCTACAAGATGAAAATGAAGAACTCAATAGCGATACCAGAAGTAGAAATTTTCATAAAATGCAATTGAGGGAATGTGCTATTTCATTGATTAAAATTGGTCTCATGTGCTCTAAGGAATCACCAAATGAACAACCAAGGATGCAGAATGTCACCAATGAAATTCGTGTAATCAAAGAAATATCTGAAATTATTGAAGCATCTCCTTGTGTAGAAGGCTTCTGGAACTATAGGGTTTGAGGAGGTTTAGATATGTACAACCTTAGATAAAATTATTAAAGAAGAAGCACATTTGCTTGAATGAAAAGAAGTGCACTATATCTACCTTGTCAATGAAAAGAATTTATTGTATTAGCTACATATTTCTTAAGTTCTTCTGTTTCTTTCTTTTATTCATTTTTCCAATTAGTTTGCCTTGTCATCAAATTATTTACTTCACTATGCTACAAAAAAAAATCTTCTTTAAGTAGAGTATGAGTGCCTATTTTTATGATGGAAATCAATTTTAAGACTTCCACAAAAAAGAGTGTTTAGAAACACTTAGTACGCGCATAATGAGAGCTCAATTTTTTGTTTTCTTGTGCAACTTGATTAAATCAAAAAAAATCCTTTTGCATGTTTAATATATATAAATTTAGTTTTTGTTATTTTCCAATATAAAGATTGGATCCGGTCCAACCGAAATAAAGATGAATCATCAATTTGTAAAGTTTTGCTTTAGTGCATTATTTTTTGAGTTGGAGTACTAAAAATATGTCACTAGTTATCTTTCAAGGTCGATAATCATTTTTAAATTAGGGTTCTTACCACCGAGCTATCATTTGGATGGTATGACCGGCAAGATAAGTAAACTAGGGTTATTTTGAATGACTTTGTCCCTTGCTTCATGCCCTAATCAATAGAGCCTCGATTCTATGAGCTTTAACTTAGTACACTTACAGATGTTGGTGAGATAGAATGGGTATGGTGTAATAAGTTAAGATTAGCTTCTTGTAAATTCAAAAATTTATAGATAGATAAAGATAGATAGATAGGCCTTACTCATGCCTATACCCCGAGATGACAATAATATAAAAAACAATATAGAGAATAAGGTCAAGATCATATGTAATTATTTTTCTTAAAATATTGCTCGAGCTAATAGAGTGATTTCTTCTCTTAATGAATATGTAAATTAGGGCATCTAAATAGTCATACCTCTTTAATTAGATATCATAATATTCATGGTTCAAATCTTGGGTGGTGCACCTTCAAGTATTTGTACCTTAATAATTATGTTGGATGTACCTCCATTTCCTTCAAAAAAATGTGAACTATAAAGAATCAAATAAAATAAATATTTATTTCTTTAGAAAAAAATTATGTGCCTCTCTCCATATTAATATTATAATAATATTTTTAAAATATTATACTAATTTTCATACAAATATTGTACAAACTTATAATGACCATTATTTTTATTCCTATATTTTTTTCATGAAAGTCCACTCATTGAACTTTTTATGAAACCACAATTACATTCCACTAATACTATATATGAATGGTACATATGAATATGAGCAATCCAAAAGGTGACATGCATATCCTTTTCACAAACTTGCTAACAAAGCTAATATAAATAGCAACTAGGCAGTAAAAGGGCTATAAGTAGGTTGAATAAACTAGCTTTTGATGTATAACTACTTTAAAAATGACCTGACCCCAACTAAATCGATATTTTATGGATTAAAAAATATAATGCATTTTAAATATGAATTAGATTTGATTTTCTTACTATGTTAAATAGAACAATATTAGCAAACTAATAACATTTTAAACTCAAGAAAAAATTAAATGTATTGCTCAAGTAAAAATATGTATTCAAATATGATTTTATAACATAGTTTCCAAGAGGTAAAACTATCACAGCATGCTTAGCTTTATCAAAATGAAGTTTAATCTCTTTGGGAGCTTTTAAGTGACTAAATCCAATTTGATTAGAAAGGAGAGAGTGCATGTGATTATTAACATGGATAAAAAAGCTACTATATATATATATATATATATATATATATATATATATTTTAAGATGAATAGAAGGGTTTTCTTGATATAAAAAGTGACAATCTTTTTTTAAAAAAAATTCTCGATACACACATGCATAAAGAGAAAGGTGGACTATTGTTCTCATAACTAAGAGAAGCAAATTTATACTCTTCTCAATTTCAAAATCAATAATGGGGCATTTCCATATTATAGATCATGATCTACATTGTTACAAATGCATATGCATTAAAATTACATGTTTTGTTGCTCCAGAAACTATATATCATGTAGGTGCAAAAAGGAACAACTAAAATGATATGAAGTCATATTTTGCTTTCATCTAATTATTAAATTATATTGGCTCTTTATCTCTAGATTTTTTTATAATGTATATGTCAAGAATTTTAGCATACTCGTATAATGGAGATCATCCATTGTTGTGTCCATATAATACATATGCTAGAGAATACAAATATATGTGATTTTTTTATTCATAGGCAACTTTAGGGGTGTAAATTTAGATCAAAATTATGATCTTTAATTTGACATCCTATTATCGATTTTAAAATTAAAAGTAGATACCTTTTAATATATTTGTGCACATATAAACACATACATTTATATAAATATTGAGAGAGAGAGAGAGAGAGAGAGACTAAGATACACTTCTTAGTCATGTCATAATTGGACAATTAGAGTCAATATCAATAATCCTAGCTATTGGATTGATTCATTATTTTTAAGTTACTTATACACTAAAAATCATATCATTTGAGGATCCTCAAGCTTATGTATCAAGTGGTCAAGAAATAAAGATTATTTTGTATTATTTAAAATGTCCTAATTTGATCACTTGATCAAATTCCGAAACCACACTCCATCCATTCATTTGAACATAAAACATGTATTTTGCCTCAATCAAATTTATTATTTGATCCACTTACAAATAAAGTTACAATATACGTACCAAAAATCTTTTTCACAACTGTTTATGAAAAAAATTGTCAGCATTGCGGCCCACCATATATATTGACTTCAAGCTAACGATCATTTAATTCTAATTTTAATTATCACTTTTTCTTTCTGTCTTTTCTGGTTTAATGTGGAGTTCAACAGTCCAACATTGGGTAGTGAGACAGCGTCAAAGCGATGATTTTTTTCTCAGAAAAATCTTTTCAGCGCAATGATGTGATTAAAGTTTTCTCCCCCTGCTGACTCATTGTCATGGTGATCTTTAAGTCAGCTGGGCCCTTGCCTCATGGCTTACAGTTGTTGGGACTCAACCATATCCTAGAGCAGTTTTGCTTTGTTAGTGGCCTCTGACATGGGAGCCGGACTCAAATGAGTTAACCCACATGGAGTTAAACTTCACGATTAGTTGATTCTATAACCATGGCATGTAAACATGAATTAAGGCAAACTGGATTATAAGAAGGTTACATTAACCTTATATGTCTTTTTCTAGCAAGATTTAAACTTAATTGACTTTTGTGTTGCTTGACTGGAACCCAATGTGTAACGTATAGCGATAAAGGTAAATGAAAAACCAACGTTTTCAGCAGGTGCGCACTTTCATACCAATACTATTCCAAGGTTACTGCTTTAATCTAATCCGGGGTGTAAGTAAAAGAGGGAAGAAAATGAGGGCATGTCGAACATAAAATAGATGCCAGCTTAAGTATCAGTCATAAATCAAAGAATTCAACATAAAATAGATGCCAACTTAATTATCGAACTGACAAAATTCTTAACAGACAGATTTCTTTGCATATTATAATTATTAACTAATTTATCGCTACATCGCATATTATAATTAGCGATGCGATGAGAATACAACACGCCAGCTGAATGGTTTGTTGGGTTGACGGTCACGACAAGGGAGACGGACTCGAAATGAGTTAACTCATCGCTTAAAATTCGTACTGTCGTTGCATTCCACTGATTCTATAACCATAGTATGAAAACACGAGATAAGGTGAACCGGATTTGTATGAAGGTTAATGCCTTCTTCTGATAAGAATTATACTTAGAATGTGCCAGTAACACCAAACAAACGAACCAAAGAACATAGGCATGTTCAACTTCCATGACCAGCCCCATCCCCTCCAGCTCAAACTTGGTATGGAGAAGCCCTTTGGTTTAGGCATCTACTTGAAAAGGCCCTCATTTCCAGCTGATTAAATCCATTCTCTTTATTTTTTCTTCTTCTTGCTGACCGACTTGAATTTCTTCTGGAGAAAACTCCGAGGCCTCTAACACTCTTCTTATTAACAATAACAGGGCTTTTTACCATGCTCTTTATAGAAGAGATATGATGCATAAAATTTGAACACCTGCAGAAAAATGCATGTTCATGCAACTTTTTTAGTTGACATGAAGAAGTTTGTGTCTACACATCTGTTTTCATTTTTTTAATGGAATTTTACAATGATCATGAAGATTAACTTAAAGAAAAACCTAATAGAAAAAGGAATTTTGATGTTGCACAGTGAAATCTGATTAGCATTTAATTTTTAGAGTAAAACTACGAATAATTAGCTTCTCAATTAGAGCATTGCTTATTATCTCTCTTTCCTATAACAAATAAAATCCCTTTATTTTCTATCACGGGCATAGAATCTAAGCAAATAGAGTGTAATATTTTGATATCACATTAAACTCCCAACCATATTGGCATAGCGCCTACACATAGATACAGACTAAGAAAATACAGAATTATTCAAACTGAACATGGAAATTGAAGGATCTCAAAATTCCAATCTCTTAGAGATTGCTAAAATATATTCTTCTTTTATGTTGAGAGCTAGCTGCACATCTGGGAACTTTGATCATCTGAAGGCAAGAGAGTCCGACTAGAGAACTATGTGCTCTTTGGGTTCTCTGCAAGAGCATAAAGTAACCTTGGAACAGGAGGCATGTTAACTTCGATGACACCCTCTAAAATTAGAACAACATGTCCCATGGATGGCCGGTGGGACTCATGATCCTGAATGCACCAACAAGCAACCTTACAGGCTCGATCAAGCTCTTCGAGGACAGCATCACCATTCAGCTTCTGGTCCAACAAGCTAAGAACATTACCTTGGATAACTTCAGTAGCAGCCAAAATGGGGAAATAGGCATTCTTTCCCTCTTCTGATTGCTCTACATTTCTCCTGCCTGATATGATCTCTAAAAGCATCATCCCATAGCTATAAACATCAACTTTGGAAGTGATAGGCATGCCAGAGATCCATTCTGGTGCAAGATAGCCTATGGTTCCCCTGAATGTCGTCAGAACTCTACTGAAGTCGCGGCCCACGAGCTTTGCAAGGCCAAAATCCGACACCTTTGGAACAAATGAGGCATCTAAGAGTATATTTTCTGGTTTAATGTCGCAGTGTATGATGCAGTCCTTGCATTTGTCATGGAGATAAGCTAATCCTCTAGCAGCTCCAAGGGCAATCCGGTACCTCGTTTTCCAATCCAAAACCATGGAATCATTGTTCCAAAAAAGCTTAGCATCAAGAGAACCATTTAGCATGTAATCATAGACCAGGAGCTTCTTAGTCCCTGCAGAACAGAATCCACGAAGGCGTACCAGGTTAACATGCTGAAGTTTTCCAATGGTGCTCACCTCGGTTCTGAATTGCTTCTCCCCCTGCGAAGACCTTCGAGCTTCTTCACAGCAACGGCAGTGGAGTCAGGTAGCTGTCCCTTGAAGACAGAGCCAAACCCTCCTCCCCTATCTTCTCAGAGAAGTTTTTGGTGATTTTCTGCAAGTCACCATATCTAAACATCACCAAATTATTCTCCATGGCCTTTGTAATACCAATCATTTGTCTCTGTTGGTATCTGCAAACCAGCATGAGAGCAATTGCAGATAAAACTATGACCACCACCGTTCCCACCACAACGGTAAGTAAACGATTCTTGGTTTTGGACTCTGGCAGCTCTGAAGCAGCTAGACGGATGTATAGGGTCTCTCCAGTCGATCCATCTGATTTTTTCACTAAATTAAGTAATTACCCATACCATACTGTACATCTGTTACTATAAGAGTAAGCAGTACAGGAGAAATTGTTCAAGCATGCTAATTCACAATCTTTAATTGTAGCAACTTCCAAAAGATGGGAACCATCGGGTAATACCATATAAGACAGCGTAAAGAACTTGTCTGTGTCACCATGATTGGAGCTATTAGTACCACACTGCAGAGGAGTGTTTCTCACACACCCTTGGCTGCGATCACCCAAATCCCAGTTGCTTGGAGAGGCCTCACTGAAGCCCTTCACACAGCTGCAGAAGGGAAAGGTCCAGTCACTGCAGCTGCCAAAAGGACCGCAGAGAGCATAGACATCACACTGCTGTTTTGGCATAGAAGACGAAAAGGTCCACTTCTGAGCTTCTTCCACCCAGGTCAAATCCATCACGCGCCCCGAGATATCCAAGACTTGCCTCGTAATCACCCCTTCATCCTTAAGATGAAAGGTGTAGTAGTTCACCGTTGCATTGGAGACATACTCAAATGAAAATTGTTGGGCGAACCGGTTATCTGCCATCTCCGGAGCATTAGTAAACGCGCGGCCATTCCATTCCCCAGTTGAACAATACCGCTTGGTTCCATTCCACACTAAATACAGGCTAGTACTATTGGGCTCTCCCTCCATGGAGAAGATCCCAGGAGAAGGGTCATCAGAGTTCTTCCAGGAGGTAAGGCGCTGCCTCTCTCCAGTCACCTTGTTCGTTCCGAACTTGGCTCCGGGGAGAAATGTGTCGGTTGGGTGGTCAAAGCTCTGCCAGAAGATTTTGGATGGGTCAGAGTCATCAATAAGAACAAGGTTTCCGGTGTTCAGGATCACAGCAGTTGTGGTGTTGGATTCTATGGTGGTTTGATTGGTGGACCAGACTTGGTTCTTGAACTTATTAACGAGGACTAGGTTGCCATTATCAGAGATTTTGAGCTCTGATGAGGTTGGGTCAGAGATGGGTGCATCCTGTTTGCCACCCAAACTGGAGCGACCCGCGAGACCTTGAACCAAATGGCTATGTAGTACTTATTGGAGGATTTGTCACCCGGTTGGAAGAAGCCCAACTCAAATTTGCCACCTTGCGAGATTATGGTCTGGTTTCCCGAGAGAGAATGGTTCAAAGAGATGGAACTGGCAGCGAAAGAGAGAGGGGAGTTAAGGAAGCTAAAGATGGAAAAGAGGAAAGGAAAGAGCAGAGGGTGGTTCATGGCTGCTGGAACTGCTTAGCAGGAGAAGAGGAAGGCCATGCCTGCAATAATATGGAGGAAAGACTTGGCAGAGACGGGTAGAAGAAAGAGATAAGGTGGAGACTTTCAATGCAACTTCTTAAGCTTGCACCATTCAACTTCTGTCATAGAAGCTTGACCACGTGGTATGACTAAATTTGCCTCTCATTATCACTGTTAGGACTAATTGTTGCTTTGATTTGTTGCAGAAATAAAAATTGAGGAGATGACCAAACGGTTGGCCAAGTCTACAGATGATACGCGCAACGCAAAGGAGAATGAGACCAGTGGGAACTGAGCAGCATTTTAAAGATTTTCCTTGGAAGTATATCTTAGTGATTAGAACTACCATGCCTTATTTGAGGGTAAGAGATCATTATCATTGAGATAAGATGAAAAACTAATGGTCAAAGGAACAAAGAATTAAGCTGATTTGCCCCCTGCTGAACTGCAGTTTTGTAATTGTAATAAACATTTAGTAACAAAAAAGTATGACTATTATCAAAAACAAAACGTATCTGCATGTTTCGATTATTAAGTCATCTTGTGATTAAGTCTTTGATACAAACAACTAATGTGATGGTTGGGAAAGGTTCCCTTGTCCACGACAAAACAACAGCAAAACCCTTCCAGCTCTGCCATTGGAGTTTGATGAGGGGTAAAATTGTCATCTCGTCAACACTTATGTGTACGACAAAAAGGTCGAGATCACTTTTGATTTTTAATCAGCCAGCTGCCATATTAGAAAACAACAGAGCTGACATACCTCGGCAAGACCGAGCCACCCTCAAACTAAATTATTCCAAACTATTCTCACGCCACAGCGGCCCGAGCTATCCTTTTACCTCGATCGGACCGAGATATTCGTATGCCTCGGCAAAGCCGAGGCATCCTCATATTCTCACCGGACTAAGGTATTCAAATGCTTCGGCAGAGCCATAGTGGGTTCAGGATCTTCTTTCTCTAGTTCTCCTATGTGTAGGGATCGGATTGGGCATTGACTAGCATAGTGTTGCAATTTATTGTTGAGATATGTGCCCATAAACAAATGACATTTATTATTTTACTGAATATTTAAGAAATTTTTAATATTATACTTGCATGCATGTTATGATGCTTTATAAATATCAAAAATCCTGGATTATTTAAATGTGACTTTAAATATTGTATATAAGTGTTATAGACAAGGATAATATTTAAAGTAAAATAATCTAAATTTATCCATAATTATAAATTAAAGTTGCAAATGGGATCTTTAATTTAAAATTACTAGCGGTTCATTACATTCTGAATGAAACGATCTTATCCGGATTGTTGATAATGAGATTATCGGAATGAAAGCGTTTTATATAATTTGATTATATAGGACTAGAATATGATTAATTATGAATCTCTAATAAATTCCGTTGTTAAAATAGAGAATTCAAAATTAATCAATGATGGTCATATGTGAATCGATCTTAATTCTGAGTAATTAATAGACTCCTATTTATTATATATATTTTTTGACTTACCGAGTAATGACACAAAAAATAGTGTCAACTTCTTGGTATATTGAAATATAATAACATAAGTAGCCGGAATAAAATTCTCAATAAAACAGAACTCTTTAATAAGAATAAAAAAATTCTAATTGAGAACTTTTTTCAAAACCATAAAGAACCTTTCTTCATCAATATAAAAGGAATAATATTCAATTGATCTAATCAAAAGAAAGTTAATATTCGAAGAGCCTCATCGTTTCCCAAGAATCCTTTCCGATAGAGATTGAGTGGGGAATCCTTTCCCTTGGCTCTGAGCCTCATCATTTCCAGAATTCGAAGAGCCTCACTATCTCAAAAGATGTAAGGAGTCACGCAAGTGAAGTTTTTTTGTTTCACTTCTTATTGAATGTTTTTATTATGTTGATAATAATTACATTTACTTTTCACGTATAAGAGGTTTTTTTGTTTCGATTTTTTATGGAATGTTTTTGTTATGTCGATGATAATCACATTTCATGCATATTATATGCCATATTAGATAGAAAAGTGTCTACCTATTTAATATATGTCATGCATCTGTGCATTATTATTTTATTATTTTTTACTAAAAGTTTTTAGTAAATTATATTTAATGCACTTTGCAATAAATTTAATGAGATTAAATTTGTAAATTAATTGAGCAATTGGATTTGCAAAATTAATGTGCCAAATGTGATGTTTTAAATTTAAATGTTATATTTAAATTATCACATTTAGCTTATTTTATAATTTTAAAGTGTTTAAGATTATAAAATCTTAGTGATTTAAATTGTTTAAATTAACTAAGAGTTTATAAAACAAAAGTTGTTTGATAAATAAAATACACTTTTGCAAAATAATGAGTGGGAGGGGTAATATGATAATATAAACCCTTGGTCTCCATCGTTAGTACAACACCGTGAGTTATTAGTAGCGCCTCGTAACGCTTTGATGTCGTCCTCCCTATGGAGAGTGTCTACTAATGGCAATACCAAGATTGTCTTCCATGCGATAGGACTTTTAAGATGTATTTTAGAATTGACCTACCCTACGGCGGTAATTTCTAAGTTAAGTCTCAAAAGTCTAATACGATGGGTCACACTCATGAAGAAATAATTAAATTAGTTAATTACTTTCTTGACCAAAATTAAGGAAATTAATGAGTATTAGAAATATGAGATATTTCGGATGATACTTATTAATTGAGAAGATCTCATTTTAATTAGCAACTATTTGACCTACCCTACCGCGGTATTTAGTTGTGGAGATTAAAATTCCTTAGGCCTTTAAAGTAAACATGTTTTTATGTATTTTAACATGTGCATTTATGCATCTTATTTACTTTACCTTAAATGTAATGATATTTATGTAATTATTATTAAATTTTTTCTTATTTTTCAGCAAATATGTCAAACCTGATTTTCTCACTTCTCGCCTCTCAAGTATTAACTGGTGAAAATTTTGTTAAGTGGAAAAGCAACATGAATATCCTTCTCATTAATGAAAACTACCACTATGTCCTTAAGGAGGATTGTCCTCCAGTGCCTTCAACCAATGCCTCCAAAGTTGCTTCTGAAGAGTACAACAGTTGGGTTGTTGCAAACAACAAAGCCCACTGCTACTTGTTAGCATCAATGAATGAAGTGCTTAGAACTAAGCACGAGGCCTTTGAAACTGCAAGAGAGATTATGGAATCTCTATAGCAGATGTTTGGATGCCCATCTGATCAGGCTCGCTACGAAGCTGTAAAAGACATTATGAATGGTAAAATAGAGAATGGTTCTTCTGTTCGTGAGCACATCCTCAAAATGATCAATCATTTCAATGAGGCTGAGATCAATGAAGCTAAAATTGATAAAAAGACTTAGGTTGGCATGATTCTGGAGATACTATCTCCCTCTTTTCTTTAATTCAGGACTAATTACATTATGAATCATAAAAAGTATAATATGACTGAACTCCTGAATGAGCTGCAAATATATGAGACTTTATAGATGATAAGAGTGGTAAGACAATTCTTGCTGAAGCCAATGCAGCTGCAAATCCGGTAAGGCTTCTTCGACCTGTCACCACACCATTGATGGATTTTACAAGAGATTCTATAAGGGTCGAGGGAGAGATCACTCTCCCTATCATAGCTGGGACTTCACCGTGTCAGAGCACGGTTCTTATGAACTTTCTAGTAGTCTGGATCCCACTGGCCCACAATGCCATCCTTGGGAGACCCGATTTGAACCTTCTGGATGCTGTTATCTCTACCAAAAGACTACTCGTAAAGTTCCCTACCGGCGAGGGAGTTGGAGAGATAAGGGGGGAGCAGAGCCCACTACCGCTCTGCTACCACTTGGCCCCTAGCCCACAGGAGGCGGTGTCGGCAACGGCACCCGAGCCGCTCGACCTCCGAGACTTGGAGAGGAGAGGGGAGCCGACCGAGCACCTACTGACTTTCCCATTGGGGGAGGACCCGACGAGGACCATCCAGGTTGAGCCCTACTTTCGGAGGAGGCGCACGATCAGCTTCTTACTTTCCTATGAGCCAACTCCGACATCTTTGCATGGTCATCGTCCAACATGCTAGGTATCCCCGAGGAGGTAATTACCCATCAACTCAACATCAAACCGGGTGTTGGCCTATCCAGTAGAAGAGAGAAGCTTCGCCCCATACTGGCAGAAGGCCATTGATGAGGAAATCCGCAAGCTGGTGGCTGCAGCCCACATTCGAGAGGTCCATTATCCCGACTGGTTAGCCAACGTCGTGATGGTCCGCAAGGCTAACGGGAGCTGGAGGATGTGCGTGGATTTCACTAACCTCAACAAAGCATGCCCAAGGATAGATATCCATTGCCTCGGATTGACCAGCTGGTGGACACTACGTCCGGTCATGAGACCCTTAGCTTCATGGATGCTTTCTCGGGATACAACCAAATCAAGATGGACCCAGCGGATGAGGAAGCTACCTCGTTGTGACAAGAAGGGAATATACTACTACAAGGTGATGCCATTCGATTAAAAAAATGCAGGAGCTACCTATCAGAGGCTGATGAATAAAGTCTTTGAAGACCAGATTGGGTGCAACATGAAAGTGTACGTGGATGACATGCTAACCAAGAGTGTCCGTACCACTGACCATTGTCGATCTTATGGAGACCTTTGACAATCTCCGTCGATACCAGATGAGGCTAAACCTCCGCAAGTGCCCCTTCGGGGTTACAGCGGGCAAATTCCTGGGCTTCATGGTGACGCAGCATGGGATCGAGGTGAACCCTGAAAAGATCGAGCCATCTTGGACATGAGGTCCCGGTTAACAAGAAGGAGGTGCAGCGCTTGACTGAAAGGGTGGCAACCTTGAGCCATTTTTGTCCAAGTCCGCGAAGAGGTGTCTACCTTTCTTTAAGGCGCTACCAAAGTCAATAGATTTGAGTGGACGAGGGAGTGCCAGAAGGCCTTCAAGGGGTTAAAAGAGTTCTTATCCACCCCACCATTGTTATCCAAGCCAAGGGACGGAGAGGAGCTCCTTCTGTACCTTGCGGCCTCCCCCAAGGCTGTCAGCTCCGTGCTTATTTGCATGGACGCTGAAGGAACACAAAAGCTAGTGTACTATACCAGTAAGGTGCTTCATGATGCAGAGATAGATATTCCAGAGTCAAGAAGATTATCTTTGCCTTGATTGTCTTCGCCCAGTGCTTAGGCCCTATTTCAAGCTCACCCGATCGTGGTGGTCACGGATCAACCACTCAAGGCAATTCTTTCTCGTCCTGATACCTCTGGCCGACTGTGAAGTGGGCACTCAAGCTAGGGGAATTGACTTATCGTTTCGACCCAGATTGGCTATGAAGTCTTAGATCTTAGCAGATTTTCTAGTCGAGTGCACCTAGACAGAAGAGCAGCCGAAGGAGCCCCATGCAAACCCTTCGAACGCTGCAATTGAGGGAAGAGGGGAGGACTGGATCCTTCACGTGGATGGGGCATCAAATTCTCAAGGAAGTGGGGCAGGCCTCATCCTAATGAGTCCGGACGGAGTTGTGACCGAGTATGCCCTCTGTTTTTTCTTTCCAGCCACAAATAATCAGGCTGAGTATGAAGCCTTGCTGTCAAGAATGAGACTGGCATGGAAGCTCGGGGTGAAATACCTTAGAGTTTTCACCGATTCCCAGCTCATCTCCGATAAAATCAAAGGGGAGTAAGGCTCGAGATCCTACTATGTCTTTCTTGAGTATGGTGTAGTCACAAGCCTCTCCCTTGGCCCACTTCAGTGTCAGTTACATCCCCTAAGGGGAGAATGCTAGAGCTAATGCTTTGTCCCGCTAGCCACCTCAGCTGATGGGACCTTGGGAAGAACCTACGTGGAGATCTGGAAGCCCTAAGCATTGACATGGTAGAAGAATCCATGCCAGTCCGCTAAGATCCTTCCTGGATGGATGTTTATATCCAATACTTCACTGCTGGCACCCTCACACTAACCCCGCTAAAGCCAAGCTATTCAAGTGGCGAGTACCCAAGTTTCTAATGCTCGATGGATAACTGTACCGAAGATCCTTCTCTCATCCTCTCCTCAAATGTGTTGGTCCCACAGACACCAACTACATCCTCCGTGAGATCCATGAAGGTATTTACGGAAACCACTTGGGGGGCAGAGCGTTATCACATAAGGCCCTACGCTAAGGCTACTACTGGCCTACCATGCGGGAAGACACAGCCGAGCTAGTCCGAAAGTGCAATAGTTGCCAGTGACATGCCAATGTCCAGCAGCTGCCAACCTCTCAGCTGAGCCCTCTGTCGGCTCCATGGCCCTTTGCCCAGGAAGGATGAACATTTTGGAACCATTCCCTCCAGCCTCTAGTCAACGAAATTTTCTACTTGTTGCCATTGACCATTTCACTAAGTGGGTAGAGGCTGAAGCACTTGCCAAAATCACGAAGCCAAGGTGACAAACTTCTTTTGGAAGTCTGTTATCTATCGGTTCGGACTACCCCATACCCTAGTTATCGACAATGGTCGGCAGTTGATAACGCTCCATTCAGAGAGTTTTGTGCCGAACTGGGCATATGTCAGAGATTCACTTCTGTCGGTCATCTGCAAACAAACGGAGTGGCAGAAGTGACAAATTGGACCATCCTTCAAGGGCTTAGGATACATCTGGATAATTTCAAAGGATGATGGGTGGAGGAGCTCCCGAACGTGCTGTGAGCATATCATACAATGCCCTGAACCCCCATGGAGTAAACTCCTTTTAGCCTTGTATTCGGGTCGGAGGCAGTCATTCTAGTGGAAATTGGCATCCCTAGTCCTCGAACACAATCGTATGATGAGAGGGACAATTCCAGCCAGTTGAGAGCCAGCCTTGACCTTATTGAGGAACTCCGTGATCGAGCACGACTCAAAATGGCTTCCTACCGACAAAGGATCGCAAGGTATTACAATGCCCAAGTTCGCCCAGAACATTCCTCCTGGAGACTTGGTCCTCAGACGATCCGAAGTCTCCAAACCCACGGAGGGGGGAAAGCTATCTCCCAATTGGGAAGGACCTTACCGAGTCACCGATGCACTTCATCACGGAGCATACCGAATCAAAGAACTGGATGGAAAGCCTCTTCCTCACACTTGAAATGCGGACAACCTCCATCGGTATTATCAGTAAAGTATATTGATATCGTAAGCTTGAGCATGTTTACTAAAATAATATTTGTTTTTCACTAACGAAAGTCTCTTCAAGCAATCTTGCTTCTTCAGCCCAAGCTCGACTCCGCATCGGCACTCAACCCTGACTCCGCATCGGCACCCAAGCCCGACTCAGCATCGGCACTCAAGCCTGCTCCACATCAGCACTCAAGCTCGTCTCCACATCGGAACTCAAGCCCGGCTCCACGTCGGCACCCAAGCCCAACTCCACGTCGGCACTCAAGTCTGGTTCCATGTCGGCACTCAAGCCTGACTTTGCGTCGGCACTCAAGCCTGACTCAGTCGGCACTTAAGCCCGACTTTGTCGGCACCCAACCCCGACTCCGCATCGGCACCCAAGCCCGACTCAGTATTGGCACTCAAGCCCGACTCTACGTCGACACTCAAGCCTGACTCAGCATCAGCACCCAAGCCCGACTCCGCATCGACACTCAACCCCAACTCCACATCGGCACCCAAGCTTGACTCAGCGTCGGCACTCAAGCCCAACTTTGCATTGGCACGCAACCCCGACTCAACATCGGCATTCAACCCTGACTCAACATCGGCATTCACATCCGACTCGGCATCGGTACTCAAGCCCTACTCAGCGTCGGCGCTCAAGCTCAATTAACATTGGCATTCCAGCCCGGTTTCGTGTCGATACACAAGCATAAGGTTGGATCGGTGTTTGATTCATTTCGTCTCAACTTCAGCCTCAAGGCTCTGGTTTTAACCTCTTCTACATCTTGACTTCGGCCTCGATACTGATGTCCAATATCGACTCAGCTACGGCTATGTCCTAGCTATGGCCCGAGTTCCTATCTTGCTTTTGCCTCACCTAACCCTAGCTACGGCTTTGGTTCCTAAATAGGATCTACGATCAGCCTCGACCCAGTTCTAGAATGAGCAAACAGAATCTCAAGATTTTAAAAGTTGTTTTCATTGATTGTAAGTCTTACAAAATTACCGACTCTTGTCGGGCCTCATTACAAAGAAAAAGAAAAATAGTGCTCAGGGTTCGGCCGTGCTGGATCATTATCTAGGGAAGGTTCTTCATCTGGTTCCAGGTCATCGATCCCCTCGAGACCGTAGAGTCTTCGTACCTTGTCTTTATAGTCCTGGAAGCCCCCATTGTATGCAAGGTAGTGGTCTCGGCCAGCTCCTCATCGTAAACATCGTACTTCCTGAAATTCTCTATGGCCTCGGAAGCCTTCTTCTCAGCCGCAGTCACCGCCACCTTCAGCTCGGCTATTTCGCATCGGATCAGCGGGCATCTCCTCGGCATTTTCTGCCCGCTCCTCAGCGCTTTTATTTCAATGGTAGCGGAGTGTAGTCGAGTCCTCAACATGAACACCTCCAACTCTGCCAACTTTTGCTTCTCCTCCATCACCCGAGCATTATCAAGCTTGTGGGCTACTCGGCGTTGAGCTTCCTCGAGCGCCCCTTCTGCCTTTCTGCCCGGGCTAAGCCCTCTCGGGCGGCTTCGGCTTGGCCTTAGCCCTTTGTGCCTGGGCTAATTCGGCTTGGGCTGCCTCTAGAGCTCTCTCGGCCCTTTCTGCTCTGGCCTGGGCTTGGCTAGCCTCTTCTTGCGAACGGTCGAAGGTGGCCTCGGCCTGAGATAAGATGCCTCTGATGGCAGTCAAGGAATTCATCGCCTGCACAAGTAAATTACTCGGGTTAGGTGAAGAAAAATTCTTAATGAAGACTTGATAGAAGGGAAGAACACTTACCCATAGTGAGCCACAGAGGCTTCGCGGAAGAAAACGGAAGTCCTTTGGTTCTGAAGGACCCCCTGTAGCTGAGGCACGCAGACCTGAGCCATAATTCGCTCAGCCCAATGGCGTGGTGCTCTAGAATCGACCGAAAGGAAGGCGCGTCAGCTTCGTCTTCCTCGGTCTGGTGGGTGCTGGAGCCACGGGCGCCGGGTCGAAGATGGCGGTGCCCCTTCCACTGGTGCTGCTGCCTGCGAGGGCCTTCGGTGGCAGCCTCTTCGGCTGATGGAATGACCTCTGGAGTCAGCCCTGTGGCCAGGTGGTTGGCTCTACCTCGGGAGGTAGGCTATGATGGCAGAATTTCGGCTCTCTGCTCCTTCGGAGGTGTATTAGTAAGATCGATGGGGATCGAGTTGGTGCTGGTGAAGGTGATCAGGCCGCCTCTCTTCGGCCTCTTCATTTCTTCGAGGCCCCTCCGGCCTTGGCTCTCCTGATGACCTTAATTTTGGCCCTCTTCTCGGTGGGGGCTCCATCCGCCTAAGCTCTTCTTTCCTTGGCGGTGGCCTTTCTCACTGCTTGGAGTGATGGCGTCATATCTGCATAAGTCAAAGGACTTGGTAAAAAAAAGAAGGAAAAAGAAAAGGAAGAGAGCAGATGATGAAGGGGGGAAGAGTTATGGCTACTCACCGTTACCAGGAATAAGGCCTGCCGCCAAGATTCTCCTCGGCTAGCAGCTGGTTGCATCGGGGGACTCGGCAGTTATCAACTGCCCGAATGCCTCTTGGTCCCTTGGGAGTACTGTTGGGTCCTTGTTGGGCTCGTGTTTGGAATCCCCCACTCTGTCCTTACCCCCTCAACTTGGGCAAAAAAAAACCTATCTTTCCATCCCTTGATGGATGTGGAAAGATACAACTTAAGGGTTCTGGTTGTCTAGGAGCAAAGGACCACCACCCCGATTATTTCCTAAGGGTATAGAAACTACGGAAGAGAAAAATCCTAGCCTCTATTCCATGGATATAACATAGTATTAGGAAACCGTTAATGGTCCGAATGGAATTCGGGACCAATTGTGCCGGAGCTAAGAAATATTGTCTAAAAGGTTAAGTATGAAAGGGTGGATAGGAAGGCAAGGCCGGCCTTAAAATAAGTCTCGTAAAGAGCAACCCTACCAGGAGAAGAGGAGGTTACCCTATCTTTGAAAAAAGGTCGTATAGGCGAAGGTCGGTAGGGATTTGATACTTAGCCCTGAGATTGATTATCTCTTGGGTGGTCATATTAGAGGCAGTCCCCCTCGGGGGACTGCCTCATGAGGGAAGATGAGTCGGCGGCGGACAGTGCCGATGGGGGCCCGTCCAGCGGCCGGGCATTCCCGGTGGAAGACTGCTCGGTGGCTCACTGCTGCTTCACTGGGGCGCTATCCACGGAGGTGACCAGCTGGGCACGGGAGAAGAAGAAGGCTATGAAAGGTTGGGGGAATAACCCCCGGAATTGGAGATTGAACACGAAAGAGATGAAGAAGCCATGGAAATGAAGATGGAACTAACCTGAAGGATTTGGGAACTAAGAATCAGGACAAAGAGCTCGGGTGGTAGAAGACGAACAGACTCGAGCAGGGTCGGAGGAGGAAGGAAGCAAAGGCAATAAAGCGCTCAGGTCAGGATGACCCCCTTTTATAGTCTCATCGTTTCAAATTGTCCTGCCTTGTTTGATTTGGTCACGTGCCCGCTCGCCACTGGCGATCATTGCGGCAACCATCCGGAGCATAGAACGCGAGGGGCACTGCCAAAGACGGGACGACAGTGACCTCACCACAATGATGGTGCCCCCTTTCGCAGTTCGTACCCAAGGCGAATCCCCTTGATCTCAACGGTCAGAACATACGAGGCATGGTATTGTTGCATCCGATGCCTCAGCAAAGAAGCACAGCCCTTGGGGACATGTGTCCTCTTAGTAGCGCTGGTGCACAAAGATCAGCCGCCAGGTGATATAACGCCCCTTTCGCTGGTGAATGTATGCCCACCCATCTCAGGGGCGGAGGGGCATCTGATGTGGCTGATCACGTTCCAGACGGTAGAGTAAAGTCGCATAGTTCTCGAAGCCAAGTAATAATTTGGTAGCTAGTCCCAACACTGGTCTCGGCTTCGGCCTTGGCCTCGGCCTCGGTCGTAGACCATGTTAGCTTCAACATTAGCCTTGAGTCTCACTCCGGCCTTGGCCTCGAGCCCCGCCTCAGCCTCGGCATGTCTTCAGCCTCGGACTCGAGCATCGCTTCAGCCTCGGCCTCGAGTCTCACCTTGGCATGCTCTCGGCTGATAATTTGGTGGTGGAACCAATTTCGAATAATGCCCAGTGACTTAAAGCGCCTAAGATGGCCACGTAGCCCGCCAACTCATTTTTGCCAAGATTACGGGCGGTTACTGATATACTATGGGTAGTTGCCGATATTTACAGCGCGCCTAGCGGCTATGCGCCCACTTACCGTTTACGGAGCCGATCTTGATAGAAATTGCGATCTGACGGTTATCCATGAAGGGTAAGAGGGACCTCCGAACAGGTATATAAAAAGCCTGACTCAAAATGAGGAAGGGGACTCGACTTCTACTACCTTATATCTACTACTATTCTTCAAACCACTAACTTGAGCGTTGGAGGTTCCCCCGAACCACCGGCCGGGACTTTTCTTACAGTTTCTAGCTAAAGGAGGCAGTCTTATCATCTTTCGGAAGACCGTAAAGCTCCTTTCTCGCCCGGTGCTCTTGAGAAGTGATTTGGCAGCAACAACATGAATCATCAATTTGTAAGTTTTGCTTTAGTGCATTATTTTTTGAGTTGGAGTTCTAAAAAATGTCACTAGTTATCTTTCAAGGTTGATAATCATTTTCAAATTAGGGTTCTTACCACTGAGCTATCATTTGGATGGTACCATCGGCAAGATAAGTAAACTATGGTTATTTTGAATGACTTTGTCCCCTGCTTCAACCCTAATTAATAAAGCCTCAATTCTATAGCTTTAACTAGTACACTTAGAGATGTTGGTGAGATAGAATGGGTATGGTGTAATAAGTTAAGATTAACCTCTCATAAATTCAAAAATTTATAGATAAATAGATAGGCCTTACTCATTCTTATACCCCAAGATGACAATAATATAGAAAGCAATCTAGAGAATAAGGTTAAGATCATATGTAATTATTTTTCTCAAAACATTGCTCGAGCTAATAGAGTGAGTTCTTCTCTCAGTGAATATGTAAATTAGGGCATCTAAACAGTCATACCTCTTTAATTAGATATCAAAATATTCATGGTTCAAATCCTGGGTGGTGCACCTTCAAGTATTTGCGCCTTAGTAATTGTGGTGGATGTACCTCCCTTTCCTTAAAAAAATGTGAACTATAAAGAATCAAACAAAATAAAAATTTTTTTCTTTAGAAAAAAAATATGTGCCTCTCTCAAATTAATATTATAATATATTTTTAAAATATTATACTAATTTTCATACAAATATTGTACAAACTTATAATGGCTATTATATTTGTCCCTACATTTTTTTTCATCAAAGTCTGCTCTTTAAATTTTTTATGAAATCACAATTACGTTACACTAATACTATACATAAATGTGAGCAATCCAAAAGTTGATATGCATATCCTTATCACAAACTTGCTAACAGAGCTAATATAAATAGCAGCTAGGTAGTAAGAGGGCTATAAATAGGTTGGATAAACTAGCTTTTGATGTATAACTAGTTTAAAAATGACCTGACCCCAACTAAATCGATATTTTATGGATTAATTTAATACATGTTAAATATGAATTAGATTTTAGTTACTATGTTAAATAGAACAATTTTAAGAAACTAATAACATTTTACACTCAAGAGACATTAAATGTATTTATCAAGCAAAAATTTATTCAAATATGATTTATAGCATAGTTTCCAAGAGTTAAAAGTGTCGCAGTATGCTTAGCTTTATCAAAATGAAGTTTAATCTCTTTAGGAGTTTTAAAGTCCCTGAATCTAATTTGATTAGAAAGGAGAGAGTGCATGTGATTATTAATATGGATAAGAAAGTTACTGTAACAATTAATATATGTTCTAAGATGAATAAAAGGGTTTTCTTGTTATAAAAAGTGACATACAATTTTTTTTTTTATTCTCAATACACACATGCATAAAGGGAGAGGTGGACTATTGTTCTCATAACTAAGAGAAGTATATTTCTACTATTCTCAATTTCAAAATCAAGAATGGGCATTCCCATACTATAGATCATGATCTACATTGTTACAAATGCATACGCATTAAAATTATATGTTTTGTTGCTCCAGAAACTATATATCATGTAGGTGCAAAAAGGAACAACTAAAATGATATAAAGTCATATTTTGCTTTCATCTAAATATTAAAATATATTGGCTCTTTTTATCTAGATTTTTCTATAATGTATATGGCAAGACTTACCAGACTAGTATAATGGAGATCATCCATTGTTGTGTCCACATAATACATATGCTAGAGAATACAAATATATGTGATTTTTTTATTCATAGGCAACTTTAGGGGTGTAAATTTAGATCAAAATTATGATCTTTAATTTGACATTCTATTATCGATTTTGGAATTAAAAGTAGATACCTTTTTATATGTTTGTGCACGTATAAACACATATACATTTATATAAATATTGAGAGAGAGAGAGACTAAGATACACTTCTTAGTCATGTCATAATTGAACGATCAAAGTCAAATATCAATAATCCTAGCTATTGGATTGATTCGCTATTTTTAAGTTACTTGTACACTAAAAATCATATCATTTGAGGATCCTCAAGCTTATGTATCAAGTGATCAAAAAATAAATAGTATTTTATATTATTTAAAATATCCTAATTTAACCACTTGATCAAATTCTGAAACCCACACTCCATCCATTCATTTGAACATAAAACATGGATTTTACCTCAATCAAGTTTATTATTTGGTCCACTTGCAAATAAAGTTACAATATACATACCAAAAATCTTTTCCACAATTGTTTATGAAAAAATTTGTCAGCATTGCGGCCCACCATATTGACTTCAAGCAAATGATCATTTAATTCTAATTTTGATTATTACTTTTTCTTGCTCTGTTTTCTTGTTTAATCTGGAGTTCTACTGTCCAACATGGTAGGAAGACAACGTCAAAGCGATGGCATCTTTCCTTGAGATTTTTTTCTCAGAAAAATCTTTTCAGCGCAATGATGTGATTAAAGTTTTCACCTCCCCCTGCTAACTCATTGTCATGGTGATCTTTCAGTCAGCTGGGCCTTGCCTCATGGCTTACAGTTGTTGGGACTCAACCATATCCTAAAGCAGTTTTGCTTTGTTAGTGGCCTCTGACATGGGAGCCGGACTCAAATGAGTTAAACCACATGGAGTTAAATTCATTCTGTCATTAGACTCCACGATTAGTTGATTCTATAACCATGGCATGGAAACATGAATTAAGGCAAACTGGATTATAAGAAAGTTACATTAACCTTATAATATATGTCTTTTCTAGCAAGAATTAATTAAACTTGATTGACTTTTGTGTTGCTTTGAGTGGAACCCAATGTGTAACGGATAGCGATGAAGGCGTGTGAGCTCATGACTTTAGGTCCAAGAACGTACATGTTGGGCTACCATTGCAAAATCTAAGTCTTCGGCAAATGAAAAAGAAACCAACGTTGGACAGCCGGTGCCCACTTTCAATCCAGTACCATTCCAAGTCACGTCGAACATGAATATAGAAGTTGAATGCCTACGTTCATACCACGGTTAACGTAAGTCGTGGGTTATAAAAGAGGAAGAAAATGAGCGTCTGTCAATGAATGAATGCCAAATCGGAGATATATGGTGGAAATGAAGAGGGAAAAGGTACAAATAAATACTGATGTGGCTGATCCGACGCCGTTAGAGAACAGTGAAGAAAGGAAACTGACGAAGCCCCCTTCGGCCTCAGCTCCCAACATTCATCCACGGCATTGCTCCCAGCTGCGACATGCATCTCGTCATAATGAAGAAAGAGAACAAAACAGAAAAAATGGCTAAGATAAGTGCGTGGACTCTCCAAAGAGCCACCTTCCTCGTGCTCTCCCAAGAGCCACCTTCCGTCGTGCTCTCCCAAAAGGCCACCTTCCATCATTAATGTCCGATGGTCAAGTACAGGGGCTGGGGCATTTAATGGTACGGTCATAATGACTTGGAAGGCATTTATGGCTGCCATGATGGCCCCATCGGCTTAGGACATGTTCCACCTTTGACCTCCGAGATCGGTCTCGGCCTCAAGTCTCAACCCCCGAGACCCCCTCTCGGTCTCGGCCTCAAGTCTCAACCACCGAGACGCCCTCTCGGTCTCGGGCCACATGAACGGTATCCCAACCCCCGAGACCCTCTCTCAATCTCGAACCATGTGAACAATGTTTCAACCCCCGAGACACCCTCGGCTTGTCGCAAAGGCACTTAAGGCCACGTGCATTCATTATTCTAAGGTATTTATTACCTTATTCATTTCCCTTTATAAAGGTATTTATGGCTGCCATGTTGGTCCCCTCGGCCTTGGACCTTTTTCCCTTCGGTCTCGTACTTGTTCCTTGTTCCCCTCGGCCTTGGACCTTTTTCCCCTCGGTCTCGACTTGTTCCCCCTCAGCCTTGGACCTTTTTCACCTCAGCCTCGGACTTGTTCCCTTACGGCCTTGGCTCGTGCAGCCAAGTCATACCTCTCGCACCAAGGCATTTATGCCTTATTTTCTTCCATACATTAACCCTCTCGACCTCAGACATGCTCGGTTTCTTCCCCTCTACATGAATAGCGCTTGGCCTCGGTAGTGAACAGTGCCATGCAAGTATTCACCCTCGGCCATTTCTGAAGCTCATCCAAGGGTATGAACAGTGTCACGCAAGCACTCCATAATCGATACTCTATGAGGGACAGTTGACTTCAACTCAACATCATCTTCCCCTCAACGGCTGTACCTTGGGACCCATACAACTAACTTTATCATCCATCGCTGTTTGCGCAGGACAACCAAAAAGGTGACGTAGGGGACACATATGGCAAGCGCCGTAATGATTGGCCATGCCCTACAGCCATCTACTCTGATGGAACATGGCCTGCAGCTTGACACGTCACATAGAGGTAAGCTCCATTCTACTGCCATCAATTAATGCTCGGACAAGTGATCACGCCCCAAGCCCACGGACTCCCGGCATCTATAAAAAGGGTAAGAGGGGCCCCAACCAGGTAACACTAAGAACTCCAAGAACTAAGAACGCACACACTCTTAACACTCATTCTTGCCTACAGAGAGCACGGCTCTAAGCCTCTCCCTTCTTCTCTCTTTCGAGCTTCCTCAAGCTCACTGCTGTTGCCCAGAGCACTGACTTGAGCGTCGGAGGGTTCCCGCCGAAATCTCCGGCCCCCGGGACTTGTTTGCAGGCCCACAGGCGCAAGAGCTCGCCGGAGGATCTCGGGCCTGCTGAGGAGGCGACCGACACTCGGGGATGGTGATTTGCGTCAACAGATTGGCACGCCAGGTAGGGGGAGAAAGCAGAGTTATGTGACACTAAGCTACAGCTCTTACTCCCTCTACGACAACAATGGAAGCTTCCGCTAGTTATGCTGGGGGGCACCCTCAACAAACTAAGCAACAAGATGCTAGTTCTCTATTCCACCATCTCCACTAGTTCATACCATTCAAGCAAATACCGTGCCACCCTCACCTGAAGATCCAAGCATTAGCGGCAATTGTTCAAAGCTATGGGAGCAATATTCCATGGCCACGTGGCAACAAGCTCAAGAGCAAAAGCAACCTCAAACTCAAACTCAACGGCAATTTAAGGCTCGGGCTCGTTAGCCAGCAAGAGCGCCACTCCTTGCCATCCAAATCCTAACTCCTAGTCATCTCAAGTATTTATGGGCATTTTTATTCCTAGCGGTGATAAGCTAAGACATGCTGATGCTATTAATGTAAGGTGGGAGATGAGGACAAAGGGCTTTGACTGTTGACTCTATCTACCCCCTCTCTCTCTTTCCTCTGCTGCACCCAGAGCCAATCCAAACCCAAGACCTCCTGCGGATTCCATTCCAGCTGCCTTCGTATTTTAGCACTGGTACCCTCGCCTTCAATTAACATAGTTATCTGAGGGGCAGGTCATCAACTCAGCGGAAGGAGAGAGAGACCGTGGAAGCTAGAGGGCCCCTTGCCTTGGACCAATGTGGAGGCTGCCCGAATCTTGATAACTCCCAGCAACATCCTCTCCTAACCGTCCGCCTTCAGCGGACTCTCCCGGCTGCTCGTCTTCAATGGCGCTGGCTGCCCAGGCTTCCTTCGGCGACCTCTAGCTCCGAGTCTGACTCTGACTCTCGTCCGTGGCTCGCTCCAGCGTCCCCGGCTCTAGATCCCATCTCTATCTTTACTGCACTATGAAGATGGGTCCCCAGCTTCATTTCGGAGAGGAGCTAGTCATCAACCAACTCCAGGCTCTCCCAACTTGATTCCCTGGGGGGCAGACCACCAGCGGGCGGAAGTGCTCAAATCCGCATAAGGAAAACAAGGGTGCTACAAGAGCTAAGTACGCTGCACTTTAGACAGTTTTCTTTCATTGATACTTAAAAATATCTTGCAGGGAAGACCAACCTTGCATCAGCATTCAAGACCGATGTACCATCGGCACCGAAGACCGGTGTACCACCGGATCCAAAAAGCCCAATGTACCATCGGCACTCAAGCCCGAGGCCAGCTCGGCACCAAAGGTCAAAGACTAACTCCAACGTCGGCAGCAAAGATCGTTGGCACAAAGAAAAAGGCACCTGAGCCTGATCCAAGCACCCTCAGGTCAACCTTCGGGTTAAAAAGACACCTGACGACTCTCAACTCTTAGGTCACCCTTCGGGGTTAAAAAGGCACTTGACGACTCTCAACTCTCAGGTCACCCTTCGGGGTTAAAAAGGCACCTGATGACTCTCAACTCTCAGGTCACCCTTCGGGGTTAAAAGGCACCTGAGCCTGGTTCAAGCACCCTCAGGTCACCCTTCGGGGTTAAAAGGCACCTGAGCCTGGTCCAAGCACCCTCAGGTCACCCTTCGGGGTTAAAAAGGCACATGACGACTCTCAACTCTTAGGTCACCCTCTGGGGTTCAAAAGGCTCTCAATGGCCTCAACTTTGCCTCAGCGGCTTCGTCACAGCCTCAACGGCTTCATTTCAGCCTCAGCGGCTTCAACTTGCATTAGCAGCCAATGGCCAATCGGGTAATACCTTCGTTTAAATTGTACACTTGCAACATATCACTGGTTACTTTCAGCTATCAAGAAGCCCCAATACAGCTCACAGCTGGGAGAGGTCAACTCCTCCACTCACAGTTGATGGGCACCCACCTCTAAACTTCACGCCAAAAGTAAAGAGCCCCTCCAAGCTCACAAACAAATGCCACAAACATGGAGCCTCCCAAAGTGAAGCAGAAGGAGACAAATTCCTCCAACAAAGAGCTAAATACACTACAAGAAAAAGTTTTTTTTCATTAGTATCTAAATGCATTATGGGAAAACCAACCATTCAAAAGGCTCTCGATGGTCCTGTGATCAAAAGGTCACCCCCTGGCCGACCGCGAAACCCCTGCGGTGGTTCAAGACCTATGATTCCAGTAACCTCGAGTCACCCCTCGGGCCAGCCACGAAACCCCCGAGGTGGTTCCGGAGTAGCTCGACGGTATGGCGGCTAACGGATACCACTCGGCCTGGCTAGCATACGCCCGAGTCGGTTTAAATCCCTAACAGGCCATACCCGCTCGAGTCACCTCTCAGACCAACACACATACACCCGAGGCAATTTTATTTCAGCCCCGAGGCTCTATTTCCGCTTTGGCAATTTTATTGCAGCCTAATGGCTCCTTCTGTCTCAGGAGCATCATTGCGGCTTCATTGGCTATTTGCCTCAATGACATGTGGACGGGGACCCAAAGTCAGGTGGGGATCAGCCACTTGGGAGGTAACGCCCCTTTCGCCTTGCTGGAGTGGGCCCGCTTCATCTTAGAGGCGAGGGGGCATCTGATGTGGCCGATTCGATGCCATTAGAGAACCGTGAAGGAAGGAAACTGACGAAGCCCCTTCGGCCTCAGCTCCCAACATCCATCCACGGCATTGCTCCCAATTGCGACAGGTATCTCGTCATAATGAAGAAAAAGAGAACAAAACAAAAAAAATGGCCACTATGAGTCCATGGGCTCTCCCAAGAGCCACCTTCCATCATGCTCTCCCAAGGGCTACTTCCGTCATTAATATCGATGGTCAAGTGCAGGGGCTGGGGCATTTAATGGTATGGTCATAATGACTTGTAAGGCATTTATGGCTACCATGATGGCCTCGCACATGTTCCACCTTGGACCCCCGAGATCCCTTCTCGGTCTCGGCCTCAAGTCTCAACTCCTGAGACCCCCTCTCGGTCTCGGCCTCAAGTCTCAACCACCGAGACCCCCTCTCGATCTCGAGCCCCCTCTCGGTCTCGGCCTTAAGTCTCAACCACCGAGACCCCCTTTCGGTCTTGGGCCACATGAATGGTATCCTAACCCCGAGAATCTCTCTTGGTCTCGGGCCACATGAACAGTGTTTCAACCCCCGAGACACCCTCGACCTATCGCACCAAGGCATTTAAGGCCACGTGCATTAATTATTCTAAGGCATTTATTGCCTTATTCATTCCCTTGTATAAAGGCATGTATGGCTGCCATGTTGGTCCCCGGCCTTGGACCTTTTTCCCTCGATCTCGGACTTGTTTGCCATGTTGGTCCCCGGCCTTGGACCTTTTTCCCTCGGTCTCGGACTTGTTTCCCCTTGGCCTTAGACCTTTTTTCCCTCGGTCTCGGACTTGTTCCCCCTTGGCCTTGGACCTTTTTCCCCTCGGTCTCGGACTTGTTCCCTTTGGCCTTGGACCTTTTTCCCCTCAGCCTCGACTTGTTCCCTTTCGGCCTCGGCTTCCGTAGCCACGTCATACCTCTCGCACCAAGGCATTTATGGCCTCATAAAGGCTACGTGCATCACCCACTTTAAGACATTTAATGCTTTATTTTCTTCCATGCATTAAGGCATTTATGATTGCCACATTGGCCCCCTCGACCTCAGACGTGCTCGGCTTCTTCCCCTCGGCATGAATAGTGCTCGCCTCGGTAATGAACAGTGCCATGCAAGTATTCACCCTCGGCCTTTTCTGAAGCTCATCCAAGGGCATGAACAACAAGCACTCCATAATCAATGCTCTACGAGGGACAGTTGGCTTCAACTCAACATCATCTTCCCCTCAATGACTGTACCTTGGGACCCACACGACTAACTTTATCACCTATCGCTGTGTGCGCTGGACAACCAAAAAGGTGACGTAGGGGACACATCTGGCAAGCACCGTAACGATTGGCCATGCCCTGCAGCCACCTACTCTGATGGGACATGGCTTGCAGCTTGACACGTCAAATGAAGGTAAGCTCCATTGTGCTTCCATCAATTAATGCTCTGATAAGTGATCATGCCCCAATCCCACGGTTTCGGGCATCTATAAAAAGGGTAAAAGGGGCCCCAACCAGGTAACACTAAGAACTCCAAGAACTGAGAACGCACTACACTCTTAACACTCATTCTTGCCCCAGAGAGCACGGCCCTAAGCCTCTCCCTTCTTCTCTTTTCGAGCTTCCTCAAGCTCACAGCTGTTGCCCAGAACACTGACTTGAGCATCGGATGGTCCCCGCCGAAATCTTCGGCTTCCGGGACTTGTTTACAGGCCCGCAGGCACAAGAGCTCGTCGGAGGATCCCGGGCCCACTGGAGGAGGCGACCGACGCTCGGGACGGTGATTTGGCGTCAAAAAATACTTTGGCATGGTAGGAAGGGTCATTCATAGGCATTTATCAATCATAAATAAAACAATTCAACATAATATAATGTAAATGCCAGCTTAGTTATCGAACCGATAAAAATCTTGGCGGATAGATATCTTTGCTTCTGCCGTATGGAAGCACATAAGGGTGCAATCTGAAGAAAAAAAAAAACCTGTCATCTTATTTCTCCACTGCATGAATTTAATGCTGATTGATATTATTGGTCATCAAGTGATGCGCATTTTTAAACTAACGCGTATCCACAAAATCAAGGATAGAAACTTTCAAAGATTTCAAATCGACTAATTTCTGCACAAAATACAATTTTAATTAACTATCTCAAAGTATAATATTAATTGACAATTATAAAAATAAAAAACAAATTGAAGTATTTTGGTAAAACTCTACTTACTAAAATATACTTAAAGTGAAGACTACTTCAGATTCGATGAGATGAATGAATCGTTTGAGATTTTGTTCCATCTCAAAATTTAGATTCAGCATCAAACTAAAAGGATTAAGTGCAATTCAAATCCAAATCTCAAGCCAAGTCAAAAAGAAAATGAAAAAAAAAAAGGTTCTCTCATCTTGACTACTCCATTCTGCAAGGCAGAATAGTCTTCTAACTTTTAGAATTTTTATATCCTTATGTTAACTTTAGAATTTTAGTTGGCTTATGTTTCAATGTTTGAATCTATTAAATATTAATTCAGATTAACTAAACTTGAATTGAGCTCGATTCAAGATTGAATTAATTTTTGACTTGATTAAAAATTTGCAAGGTACCTTTACAGGTTTATTATGTTCAACATCATTCGGATTAAGCTTTAATTAAAATAAAAATGGTGAGAAATAAGCTTATCTTGAGCAACTATTTCAAATTGCAATTAGTTTCAAACTGAGCTTAGTCAACCCTTTGGTTTTGCTTCTACACTTTCGAGCTTCGAGTTCTGTAAGGCACAGTCTAAAGAAATTGAGCCTGATTTTTGTGTTTCTTTGACTGGACCCAAATGGGTAATGGAAAGCCATTTGGGCTACCATTGCAAAATCTAAGTCTTCGGCAAATGAAAAAGAAACCAACGTTGGACAGCCGGTGCCCACTTTCAATCCGGTACTATTCCAAGTCACGTCGAACATGAAAATTGAAGATTACCTCAGATTCAATAAGATGAATGAATAGTTTGAGATTTTGCTCCATCTCAAAATTTAGAGTCGGCATCAAACTAAAAAGATTAAGTGCAATTCAAATCCAAATCTCAAGTCAAGTCAAAAAATAAAAATAATAAAAAAAAGGTTTCTCTCATCTTGGATACTCCATTCTGCAAGGCAGAATATAGTCTATTCTAACTTTTAGAATTTTTATATCTCTATTTTAACTTTAGAATTTTAGTTGGCTTATGTTTTAATGTTTGAATTTATTAAATATTAATTCAGATTAACTAAACTTGAATTGAGCTTGGTTCAAGTTTAAATTAATTTTTGGCTTGATTAAAAATTTACAAGGTGCCTTTTCAGGTTTATTATGTTCAGCATCATTCTGTATTAAGCTTTAATTAAAATAAAATGGTGAGAAATAAGCTTATCTTGAGCAATTATTTCAAAATTACAATTTGTTTCAAACTGAGCTCAGTCAACCCTTTGGTTTTGGTTCTATACTTTCGAGTTTCGAGTTCTGTAAGGCACAGTCTAAAGTAATATTGAGCCTGATTTTTGTGTTTCTTTGACTGGACCCAATGTGTAATGGAAAGCCATGATGGCGTGTGAGGTCATGACTTTGGGTCCAAGAACGTACGTTTCAGGCTAGCATTGCAAAATCCAAGTCCTCGGTAAATGTCATGCCAGTACTATTCCAAGTCACGTCGAACATGAAAATAGAAGCTGAATGCCTACGTTCTGGTCACTGTTAACGTAAGTCGTCGGATACATAAAAGAGGAAGAAAATGAGGGCCTGTTGATGAGTGCTAGTGACTTCATACAACTGCTGATCGGATATTTGGTTGAAATGAAGAGGAAAAAGCGTGCAAAATAAATACTTTGGCATGGTACCTGTTCGGAAGGGTCATTCATAGGCATTCATCAGGCATGGATCAAAGAATTCAACATAAAATAGATGCCAGCTTAATTATCGAACTGATAAGATTCTTAACAGACAAATTCCTGTGCATATTATAATTATCAACTAATTTCTTGCTTCATTGCATATTATAATTAATGATGCGATGAGAATACAGCACGCCAGCTGAATGGTTTGTCGGGTTGACGGGCATGACATGGGAGGCGGACTCGATTTGTTAATTATAAATTTAACAAATTCATACTTTCATGACCAGCCCCCTCCCCTCCAGCTCAAACTATCCTAGTCTAAACGATGGTATGGAGAAGCCCTTTGGTTTAGGCATCTACTTGAAAAGGCCCTAATTTCCTGCTGATTAAATTCCATTTTCTCTTTATTTTTTCTTCTTCCTGACTGACTTGAATTTCTTCTGGAGAAAACTCCGAGGCCTCTAACTAGATCTGTTCTTATTAACAATAACAAGCCTTTTTACTATGCCCTTTATAGAAGAGATATGATGCATAAAATTTAAACACTAGTTGAACAATGAAAGTTCATGCAACTTTTTAATTGACATGAAGAAGTTTGTGTCTGCACATCTTTTTTTTATGGAATTTTACAATGATCATGAAGGTTAACTTAAATGCAAAACCTAATAGGAAAATGAATTTTGATGTTGCACAATGAAATCTGATTAGCATTTAATTTTTGAAGTAAAATTAGGAATAATTAGCTTCTCAATTAGATCTATAACAAATAAAAATTCCTTAATTTATTTTCTATCATGAGTCTAGAATCTAAGCAAATAGAGTGTAATATTTTGATATCACATTAAACTCCCAACCATTGGCATAGCTCCTAGACATAGATACAAACTATAAGAAAATACAGAATTATTCAAAATGAACATGGAAATTGAAGCATCTCAAAATTCCCATCTCTTAAATATTGCTAAAATATATTCTTCTATTATGTTGAGAGCTAGCTGCACAGCTGGGAACTTTTATCATCCGAAGGCGAAAGTCCAACTAGAGAACTAGTGCTCTCTAGGTTCTCTGCAAGAGCATAAAGTAACCTTGGAACAGGAGGCATCTTAACTTCGATGACACCCTCTAAAATTTGGACAACATGTCCCATGGATGGCCGGCAAGACTCATGATCCTGAATGCACCAACAAGCAACCTTACAGGCTCGATCAAGCTCTTCTAGGTCAGCATCACCATTCAGCTTCTGATCCAACAAGCTAAGAACATCACCTTGGATAACTTCAGTAGCAGCCAACATGGGGAAATAGGCATTCTTTCCCTCTTCTGATTGCTCTGCATTTCTCCTGCCCGATATGATCTCTAAAAGCATCATCCCATAGCTATAAACATCAACTTTGGAAGTGATAGGCATGCCAGAGATCCATTCTGGTGCAAGATAGCCTATGGTTCCCCTGAATGTCGTCAGAACTCTACTGAAGTCGCGGCCCACGAGCTTTGCAAGGCCAAAATCCGACACCTTTGGAACAAATGAGGCATCTAAGAGTATATTTTCTGGTTTGATGTCGCAGTGTATGATGCAGTCCATGCATTTCTCATGGAGATAAGCTAATCCTCTAGCAGCTCCAAGGGCAATCCGGTACCTCGTTTTCCAATCCAAAACCATGGAATCATTGCTCCGAAAAGCTTAGCATCAAGAGAACCATTTGGCATGTAATCATAGACCAGCAGCTTCTTAGTCCCTGCAGAACAGAATCCACGAAGGCGAACCAGATTAACATGATGAAGTTTTCCAATAGTGCTCACCTCGGTTCTGAATTGCTTCTCCCCCTGGCGAAGACCTTCGAGCTTCTTCACAGCAACAGTAGTAGAGTCAGGTAGCTGTCCCTTGAAGACAGAGCCAAACCCTCCTCCCCCTATCTTCTCACAGAAGTTTTTGGTGATTTGCTGCAAGTCACCATATCTAAACATCACCAAATTATTCTCCATAGTTTTTGTAATACCAATCATTCGTCTCTGTTGGTATCTGCAAACCAGCATGAGAGCAATTGCAGATAAAACTATGCCCACCACCGTTCCCAACACAACGGTAAGTAAACGATTCTTGGTTTTGGACTCTGGCAGCTCTGAAGCAGCTAGACGGATGTATAGGGTCTCTCCAGTCGATTCATCTGATTTTTTCACTAAATTAAGTAATTCTCCATACCATACTGTACATCTGTTACCATAAGAGTAAGCAGTACAGGAGCAATTGTTCAAGCAAGATAATTCACAATCTTTAATTGTAGCAACTTCCAAAAGATTGGGACCATCGGGTAATACTATATCAGACAGCGTTAAGAACTTGTCTCTGTCACCATGATTGGAGCTATTAGTGCCACACTGCAGAAGAGGAGTGTTTCTCACACAACCTTGGCTGTGATCACCCAAATCCCAGTTGCTTGGAGAGGCCTCACTGAAGCCCTTCACACAGCTGCAGAATGGAAAGCTCAACTCACTGCAGTTGCCGAAAGGACCGCAGAGAGCATAGACATCACACTGCCGTTTTGGTAAAGAATACATGGTCCACTTCTGTACATCTTTCACCCACATGAAACGCATCATTTGCCCCGAGATACTCAAGACTTGCCTCACAATCATCTCTTCATCCTTAAGATGATAGGTGTAGTAGTTCACCGTTGCATTGGAGACAAACTCATAGGTTGCGATCCAGTCTGCTGCCATCTCCGGAAGAGTGGTAAACGCGTGGCCATTCCATTCCCCAGTTGAATAATACCGTCTGGTTCCGTTCCACACTAAATACAGGCTTGTACTATTGGAGTCTGCCTCACCGGAGAAGATCCCAGGAGAAGGGTCATCAGAGTTCTTCCAGGAGGTGAGGCGCTGCCTCTCTCCAGTCACCGTTGTTCCGGGAAGTTGTCGGTTGGGTGGTCAAAGCCTTGGTCATCCTAAGAACCAGGTTTCCAGTGTCCAGGATAACAGCATGTTGGATTCTATGGTGGTTTGATTGGTGGACCAGACTTGGTTCTTGAACTGGTTGACGAGGACAAGGTTGCCATCGTCAGAGATTTGAGCTCTGATGAGGTTGGGTCAGAGATGGGTGCATCTCTGTTTGCCACCCAAACTGGAGTGAGCTCTGAGACCTTCTTGAACCAAATGGCTATGTAGTGCTTATTGGAGGATTTGCCACCCGGTTGGAAGAAGCCCAACTCAAATTTTCCACCTTGCGAGATTATGGTCTGGTTTCCCGAAAGAGAATTGTTCAAAGAGATGGAACTGGTAGCGAAAGTGAGAGGGGAGTTAAGGAAGCTGAAGAAGAAAAAGAGGAAAGGAAAGAGCAGAGGGTGGTTCATGGCTGCTGGAACTGCTTCACAGCAGTTTGACTTCTTAAGCTTGCACCATTCAACTTCTGTCATAGAAGCTTGACCACGTGGTATATATGGCCTCTCATTCACTAATTGGCTTTCATTTATTGCAGAATTAAAAATTGGGTGGACCAGACTTGGTATCTTGAACTGGATTGACTGAGGAACAAGGTTGCCATCGTCATGAGAATTTTGAGCTCTGATTGAGTTATAATAGTGTGAGATTCGGGTCCCTATTCATCATAAGCAACTGAGCCCCATAAAGCTAACATAAGAAAATTTATTTTGTATAATTTAAAATGTCCTAATTTGACCACTTGATCAAATTCCGAAACCACACTCCATCCATTCATTTGAACATAAAACATGGATTTTGCCTCAATCAAATTTATTATTCGATCCACTTACAACTAAAGTTAAAATATACATACCAAAATCTTTTTTCACAATTGTTTATGATAAAATTGTCAGCATTGCGGCCCACCATATTGACTTCAAGCAAACGATCATTTAATTCTAATTTTGATTATCACCTTTCCTTTCTCTCTTTTCAGAGCAATGATGCGATTAAAGTTTTCTCCTCCCCCCTGCTAACTCATTGTCATGGTGATCTTTCATTCAGCTGGGCCTTGTCATGGCTACAGTTGTTGGGACTAAACCATATCCTAAAGCAGTTTTGCTTTGTTAATGGCCTCTGACAGAGCCGGACTCAAATGAGTTCACCCACATGAGGTCATGACTTTGGGTCCAAGAACGTATATGTTGGGCTACCATTGCAGTCTTCGGCAAATGAAAAAGAACCAACGTTGGACAGCCGGTGCCCACTTTCAATTTTTTCACGTCACATCAGAAAAAATCTAAGTTTCCAAATGAGTCAATGAATGCCTAATCGAATTATAAGTTTGAATGGTACCTGCGAGGAAGGGTCATTCATAGGCATTTATCAATCATAAATCAAAGAATTCAACATAATACAAATGCCAGCTTAGTTATCGATAAGATTCTTGGAGGATAGAATCTTATTTCTCCACCGCATGAGTTTAATGCTGATGGATTATTTGTCACCAAGTGATGCACATTTTCAAACTAACGCGCAAATGCTTAGGCCTTGCTTCATGGCTTACAGTTGTTGGAAGACTGAAGACTGCTAATATCCTAAAGTCAGTTTTGCTACTTGTTAATGGCCTCTAAGACATAAGGGAGCCGAATAACTCAGAATGAGTTACACCCATCATGAAGAAATTATCAATCCGTGATGAACTCCACATATAAATACCATGAATTCCGCCTAAACAAATTAATTTATTGAAGATCTTTTATTGCTCACTAGCCTGTTCTAAAATAAATAATTTGTTCGTATATTATGATTAATTAATTTTTCATCGGAATGAATTGATGATGAACATTTAATCTTTTAAAGTTATGATTGACTATGTTATTGGCCATTAATCTATGCTATGAAAAGGTTTATCGCCAGGAGAGCCCCGGTTGATCCTGTTACGAATTAATGGCATGCATAGATTAGATCATTGTGTTATACTAGTATGTATGGCAAAATTGATATTTATAGATTGAAGCAGATTGATATCTATGAAGGTTGATGTCGGCTAATGCATGTAGCAATGTTATTATATTTGTCGTTATCAAAATTGAATGTTAGATTTTTTATAATACTAGTATTATTGTTTAGTTATATGACATTAAGATAAATTAGTTAGTTAGTCACCAAAGTGGCCAAACTAATTTATATTCGGTCATATAATTTATGAGAATTTTGATATTGGAATTATTGTATAGTTATATGACATAAAGATTAAATTAGTTAGTTAGTCACCAAAGTGGCCAAATTAATTTATATTTAGTCATATAATTCATGAAATTTTAATATTATGACATCAAGATTAAATTAGTTAGTTAGTCACCAAAGTGGCCAAACTAATTTATATTCAGTCATACAATTTATGAAATTTTATAGAATGCTGTTAATGATTTGTTGGTTGATAGAAATTAAGAATTCACCCAAAGGTGAATTAATATTCTATAACTAACAGACCTAAAGAGAAAATTTAATATTCTCTTATCTAATATAATATGGATATCCAAAGATACGGTATATATATTTGATAAGATTTATTAATTTCTTTAAAAGTTTAAATAGCATTCTAATTATGATATATATATATATATTGTTGTATTTACCCAAAGAAAATCTACAATATATTTTGTGTTTAATTATCTGAATTTGAATATTTATGTGATCATTTATGTTTTTGCAGCTATTTCTCTCCGTTCACATGCTTCTGCTGTTACTATATTTAATGGCTTAAACTTCTCTGAATGGCGTGAGCAAGTCAATTTCCATTTAGGTGTCTTGGATCTTGACTTGGCACTATTAGAAAAAAAGCCTACTGACATTACAGATACGAGCAGTGAGGCAGAGAAGTTAAAACATAAAGCATGGACAGATCTAATAGATTATGTCTAAGTTTCATGCGAATGACAATAGCCAACAATATTAAATCAACTCTTCCAGAAAATGTAACAGCTAAAGAATATCTTAAGCTTGTGGAAGAGCGCTTTCGTTCCGCTGATAAATCACTTGCAGGGACACTAATGGCTGAACTCACGACCATGAAATATGATGGGTCGTGAAGTATGCAACAACATGTCCTAGATATGACTAATATTGCAGCAAGACTTAAGAACCTAGGAATGGTTGTGGATGACTCCTTTCTGGTATAATTTATTATGAACTCGTTACCTCAAGAGTATGGGCCTTTTCAAATTAACTATAACACTATTAAAGATAAATGGGATGTTAATGAATTGGCTAGTAAGCTTACTCAAAAGGAAAGGAGATTGAAAGCACAAGGGAATCACTCCATAAACCTAATGGGTCAAGGAGCTGGTAAAGTTATCAAGCCAAAATCCAAGAAATTTAAGAAGAAAGCATCCACTAAAGTATCACAGGTTGCTGATAATGATAAGAAGGAAAGAAAGAAAGATAAATGTCACTTTTGTAAGAAAGAAGGACATTATCAGAAAGATTGTCTGAAATGGAAAGCTTGGTTTGAAAAGAAAGGTATCTTTCATTATGCTTCTCCAATTTATGAATCAAACTTATCTGAAGTTCCTTCTAACACTTGGTGGTTGGATTCTGGTGCCACTACTCATGCTTCCAATGTAATGCAGGGATTCCTTACAATCCAGAGCATAAACCCAAATGAGAACTTCTTATTCATGGAAAACCGACAGAAGGCCCCAATTGAAGGCATAGGGACTTATCATCTTACTTTAGATACTGGGCATCACCTGAATCTACTGCAAACTCTCTATGTTCCTTCACTTTCTAGAAATTTAGTTTCTGTTTCGAAACTTGATGTTAATGGGTTTAGTTTTAAGATTGGAAAATGATGTTTCAGTTTATTTAATAAAGATGGTTCCTTTATTGGTTCTGGAATTCTTATGGATGAATTATATAAACTGAAACTTGATGATGAATTTTCTGCATCCCTGATGTGTGTCCATCAAAATATTGGAATTAAGCGTAGTATGGCTAATGACAACTCTACTTTCTTGTGGCATAAACGTTTGGGTTATATATCCAAAGAACGACTACAAAGATTAGTAAAGAATGAGATTTTACCAAATCTAGATTTTACTGATCTTGGTTTATGTGTGGATTGCATTAAGGGAAAGCAAACCAAACATAACAAGAAAGGAGCTACAAGAAGTACTCAGCTTCTTGAAATTATACACACTGATGTATGTGGACCTTTTGACACTCCATCCTTTGGTGGAGAAAAGTTCTTTATCACCTTTATAGATGATTTTTCTTGTTATGGATATGTCTATTTGCTTAAAGAGAAATCTCAAGCTGTAAATGCTCTTGAGGTATTTACTAAAGAGGTTGAAAGACAACTAGACAGAAAAGTGAAAATAGTAAGATCTGATAGAGGTGGTGAGTATTATGGAAGGTACAATGAATTAGGGCAAAATTCAGGTCCATTTGCAAAATTCCTCGAAAGACATGGCATGTGTGTACAGTATACTATGCCAGGCACACCTCAACAAAATGGTGTGGTAGAAAGGCGATATAGAACATTAATGGATATGGTTAGGAGTATGATAAGTAATTCCTCATTACCCAAATCTTTGTGGACATATGCTTTAAGAACTGCAGTATATTTACTGAATAGGATTCCTAGTAAGGCAGTTTATAAAACTCCTTTTGAGTTATGGACTGGAAGAAACCTAGTTTAAGACACCTGCATGTTTGGGGTTGTCCAGTAGAAGCACGATTGTATAATCCACATGAAAAGAAATTGGATTCTCGAACTGTCAGTGGTTACTTTATAGGTTACCCAGAGAAATCCAAAGGGTACAGGTTTTATTGTCCAAACCATAGTTCTAGAATTGTTGAGATAGGCAATGCCAAATTTATTGAGAATGGTGAGGTTAGTGGAAGTGCTGACAAATAGATTGTGGATATCAATGAAGTAAGGGCTAATGTTTCATTGCCCATAAATGTTTCTGAACCTACAATCATTCCATACATTGTTCTAGAATTACAAAAATAAAATGATAATAAACAATGTTTGAATGAAAAAGCATCCCATGAAGAGTCTAACCTACCAATAGCTGACAAAAATGAACCATGTGGAATAGCATTAAGTAAACCTGTAAGAATACAGAAATCAGCTATTTCAGATGATTATTTGGTTTATTTACAAGAGTCAAATTTTGATTGTGGCATTTATAAAGATCCTGTTTCATTTTCACAAGCCATTAACAGTGATAAGTCTGACAAATGGATTGATGCTATGAAAGATGAATTAAAATCCATGGCTGAAAATAATGTCTGGGATCTTGTCGAATTGCCAGAAGGTTCTAAACAAGTTGGATGTAAATGGGTTTTTAAAACCAAACGTGACTTGAATGGCAATATCGAACGTTTTAAAGCTAGACTTGTTGCCAAGGGTTATACTCAGAAGGATGGCATTGATTATAAAGAGACATTTTCACCCGTTTCAAAGAAAGATTCATTAAGAATCATTATGGCTTTGGTAGCTCAATATGATTTAGAGTTACATCAAATGGATGTGAAAACAGCCTTTCTTAATGGGGATATAGAGGAAGAAATTTATATGGATCAACCTGAAGGTTTTTTCATGGAAGAAAGGATCATATAGTGTGTAAACTTAAGAAATCAATATATGGACTTAAACAAGCTTCCAGACAATGGTATATTAAGTTCAATGATACTATTACATCTTTTGGTTTTCATGAAATTATCGTTGATCGATGCATTTACCGAAAGATTTATGGAAGTAAGTTTATATTTTTGGTTCTATATGTTGATGATATTTTGCTTGCTGCTAATGATTTAGGTATCTTGTATGAGACTAAAAATTTTCTCTCTAAGAATTTTGAGATGAAAGATATGGGAGAGGCATCTTATGTGATAGGAATTTCCATATTCAGAAAGAGATCACATGGATTGTTAGGGTTGTCTCAGAAAACTTATATCGAGAAAATTCTTGAGAAATTCAATATGAACAACTGTTCAGCAGGTATTGTCCAATATAGAAAGGGGATAAATTTAGTCTTATGCAATGTCCAAAGAATGATGTGGAACGTAAGCAAATGGAATCTATTCCATATGCTTCTGTTGTGGGTAGCTTGATGTATTTGCAAACCTGCACAAGACCAGATATCAGCTTCGCGGTTGGGATGTTGGGCCGCTATCAGAGTAACCCTGGTATTGATCATTGGAAAGCTGCAAAGAAAGTGATGATATATCTTCAAGGAACTAAGGATTATATGCTCACATTTAGAAGATCTGATCAGTTGGAAGTGATTGGATATTCAGATTCAGATTTTGCTGGTTGTGTTGACAGTAGAAAGTCAACTTTTGGCTATGTGTTCCTATTGGGAGAAGGAGCAATTTCATGAAAAAGTGCCAAACAATCAATCATTGCCTCATCCACTATGGAAGCAGAATTTGTAGCATGTTATGAAGCTACAATTCAAGCATTATGGCTACGGAACTTTATTTCAGGACTTGGGGTTGTCGACACCATTACCAAGCTGCTGCAATTTTATTGTGATAATTCCGCAGTAGTTTTCTTCTCCAAGAATGACAAATATTCTAGAGGTGCTAAACATATGGAATTAAAGTACTTTACTGTCAAGGAGGAGGTCCAGAAACAAAGAGTGTGCATTGAACATATTAGAACGGATCTTATGATTGCAGATCCTTTGACTAAAGGTTTACAACCAAAAACATTTAAAGAACATGTACATAGAATGGGCCTTGGTTGTATTGAAGATTGATTATGATGATGTTATGTATTAGAGATTGATTATGATGATATTATGTTGTGCCACTCTTGAGCTCATTAATATGAAATATTTCTGGTTTTATTTCTTATTTCTTGTTCTTTATGCTTGTATACACTTACTATTTTGAACAAGAAATTTACTGTGTCTTTCAGACAATTAAGTGGACATTAAGTTATTTATATATAAATTATGTGACCTAACATGATAAGTTGCTAATACAGTAGTATATGGAAGGGAGTATGCAAATTGGATGTGTATGACCGCCATAACTCTTATTATGTGATTTATTATGTTAAAGTCAATCATGATGAAAGAATGACATTATGAAATTTAATTTTGTGCACCTAATGTTTACATTATTAAATATTAATGTCATAAACTTTCGGCCCAATGGGAGAATGTTAGATTAGCCCTTTAATGTAAGATGTAAGATGTAAAAAGGCGAAGAGTCTCTCTTGGCGAAGCCTTTTTCTCGATCTGGTCTAGTATGCGAAAAGTGAAGGGTCAGATCTAGCGTATGCGAAAAATGAAGGGCCAGATCTAACCTAGTATACTAAAGATAAAGGGCAAACCATCGTTTGTAAAGAAGACGAAGGGTTACCGTTAATGGTCTGAACTTTTAAGCCATTAATATTAAGCCGTAGTATCAAAGGATATTAAATTCATTAATTGGTGTTTGATAGAAATACCGATTGATGTTATATATATATAAATAATTGGTCCTCTCTCTACTAATTATTTTGTAGAAAGGGCTATTAAACCTGAAAAGGTTATCAGAATCTACATCAGATTCGAATCTGCATCAGATTCAAGCCTCAAGTCTGCATATTATCGTGATGAACTCCGCATCCGCATCAGGTAAATACCATTATGATGAATTCCGTATCAGATAAGTATTTAATAAATATTTATTTATGTAACAAATTAATTTATTAAAGATCCTTTATTGCTCACATACTTTAGATTCCGTGAGATGCATGAATCTTCTTAAGCTTGCACCATTCAACTTCTGTCATAGAAGCTTGACCACGTGGTATGACTAAATTTGCCTCTCAATATCACCGTTAGGACTAATTGGTGCTTTGATTTGTTGCAGAAATAAAAATTGAGGAGATGACCAAACAGTTGGCCATGTCTACAGATGATACGTGCAACACAAAGGAGAATGAGACCAGTGGGAACTGAGCAGCATTTGAAAGATTTTCCTTGGAAGTATATTTTTTGTTTTCTTGTGCAACTTGATTAAATAAAAAAAAATCCTTTTGCATGTTTATATAGATAAATTTAGATTTTATTATTTTTCAATATAAAGATTGGATTTGGTCCAACCGAAATATAGATGAATTATCAATTTGTAAAGTTTTGCTTTAGTGCATTATTTTTTGAGTTGGAGTTCTAAAAAAAATTCACTAGTTATCTTTCAAGGTCGATAATCATTTTCAAATTAGGGGTTTTACCATTGAGCTATCATTTGGATAGTACCACTAGCAAGATAAGTAAACTAGGGTTATTCTGAATTTGTCCCTTGCTTCAACCCTAATTAATAGAGCCTCGATTCTATGAGCTTTAACTCAATACACTTAGAGATGTTGGTGAGATAGAATGGGTATGGTGTAATAAGTTGAGATTAGCCTCTTGCAAATTCAAAAATTTAGAGATAAATAGATAAGCTTTACTCATGTCTATACCCCAAGATGACAATAATATAGAAAGCAATCTAGAGAATTAAGTCAAGATCATTTGCAATTATTTTTCTCAAAACATTGCTCGAGCTAATAGAGTGAGATCTTCTTTCAATGAATATGTAAATTAGGGTATCCAAACAGTCACACCTCTTTAATTCGATATCAAAATATTCATGGTTCAAATCTTGGGTGGTGCACCTTCAAGTATTTGCACCGTAATAATTATGGTGGATGTACCTTCTTTTCCCAAAAAAAAAAAGTGAACTATAAAGAATAAAATAAAATAAATATTTATTTCTTTAGAAAAAATTATGTGCCTCTCTCCATATTAATATTAAAATAATATTTTTTTAAAAATATTATACTAATTTTCGTACAAATATTGTACAGACTTATAATGACCATTATATTTGTCCCTACAATTTTTTTCATGAAAGTCTCTGCTCATTGAATATTTTATGAAATCACAATTACATTCCACTAATACTATATATGAATGGTACATGTGAATATGAGCAATCCAAAAGGTGACGTGCATATCCTTATCACAAACTTGCTAATATATAGAGCTAATATAAATAGAAGCTAGGCAGTAAGAGGGCCATAAATAGGCCGGATAAACTAGCTTTTGATGTAAAAGTAGTTTAAAAATGACATGACCCCAACTAAATTGATATTATATCGATTGAACAATATAATAAATTTTAAATATGAATTAGATTTGAGTTACTTACTATGTTAAATAGAACAATATTATGAAACTAATAACATTTTACACTCAAGAGACATTAAATGTATTGATCAAACAAAAATGTATTCAAATATAATTTTATAGCATAGTTTCCAAGAGCTAAAAGTGTCACAGTATGCTTAGCATTATCGAAATGAAGTTTAATCTCTTTGGGAGTTTTAACGTGGTTGAATCTAATTTGATTAGAAAGGAGAGAGTGCATGTGATTATTAACATGGATAAGAAAGTTACGGTAATAATTAATATATGTTCTAAGAAGAATAGAAGGGGTTTTCTTGATATAAAAAGTGGCACACAAACTTTTTCTTTTTTAAATTCTCGATACACTCATGCATAAAGAGAGAGGTGTACTATTGTTCTGATAACTAAGAGAAGCATATTTCTACTCTTCTCAATTTCAAAATTAATAATGGGGCATTCCCATAATATAGATCATGATCTATATTGTTACAAATGTATATGCATTAAAATTACATGCTTTGCTGCTCCAGAAACTATATATCAAGTAGGTGCAAAAAGGAACAATTAAAATAATATAAAGTCATATTTTTCTTTCATCTAAATATTAAAATATATTGGCTCTTTTATCTCTAGATTTTTCTATAATGTATATGTCAAGAATTTTAGCATACTAGTATAATTTAGCTCATTCATTGTTGTATCCACATAATATGTATGCTAGAGAATACAAATATATATGATTTTTTTATTCATATTATCAATTTTGGAATTAAAAGTAGATACCTTTTTATATGTTTGTGCACATATGAACCCACATACATTTATATAAATATTGGTTTAATCTGGAGTTCTACGGTCCGACATAGGATAGGATCGCGGAAGACAGCGTCAAAGCGATGACATCTTTCCTTGAGATTTTTTTCTCAGAAAAATCTTTTCAGAGCAATGAGGCGATTAAAGTTTTCTCCTCCCCCCTGCTAACTCATTGTCATGGTGATCTTTCATTCAGCTGGGCCTGGCCTCATGTTGTTGGGACTCAACCATATCCTAAAGCAGTTTTGCTTTGTTAATGGCCTCTGACATGGGAACCGGACTCAAATGCGTTCACCCACATGAGGTCATGACTTTGGGTCCAAGAACGTACATTTTGGGCTACCAATGCAAAATCTAAGTCTTCGGCAAATGAAAAAGAAACCAACGTTGGACAGCCGGTGCCCACTTTCAATCCAGTACCATTCCAATTAAGTCACGTCGAACATGAAAGTAGAAGCTGAATGCCTACGTTCATACCACTGCTAACGTAAGTCGGATCCATAAAAGAGGAAGAAAATGAGTGTAGTACCCGGTTCAAACGAACCAGATTTGGTTCAGATGAACCAGGCTTGGTTCAGATGAACCAAGCTCCTATCTATTGGGTTTCCCGGGCTGACGCTTCGCTCCAGGTGAAGCGTTTAGTCTCCCGGGAAACCCCCGATCCGAGGCGCTGCTCAGGTGATTAAATAGGGAGGAAGAGGACTCCTTCCTTCAGGCTGGCGCGCTTCATCCATCAGGTAATCCCCTGCCTCTCAGAGAGAGAGAGAGAGACAGAGAGAGCGAGCGGCAGAGAGAAAGAGAGAGCGTGAGAGAGAGCGTGGGAGAGAGAGACAGAGAGCGTGAGACAGAGAGAGCGTGAGACAGAGAGAGCGAGGGAGTTGCCGGTCCATCCCTCGGTTCAGGCCCGGCGGCATGCTCGCCGCCTCGTCGGGCCTGAGATTTGGCCGATGACTCCGCCGGTGCCGGGGGAGGCGTCCGGCGGGGTGGTGGTGGAGAGAGAGAGGAGAGAGAGGGCCAATTGGCCCTCCTCTCGCGCGGTGGCGGAAGCCGAACGCCGGTTGGTTCGGGCCCGGCGGCGTGCTCGCCGCCTCGCCGGGCCCGAGCTTTGGCCTGTTGCCTCCACAGGCGCCGAGCGTGCGTCCGGTGAAGGTCCGGCCGGCCAAGGTGGCCGGCCGTGCCGCCGGCACAGCATCGTGCCGCGCGGACGTGTAAGAGGAAGAGGGAGAAATTGATGGAGAGAGGGGGAGTTTGGTGGCCTGCCACGGCGGCGGCTGGCTCTGGCCCGGCCACCGGCGGTCGGGCCACCCTCAATTTGGCCAGCGGTGGCCCTGGCCGCTGGCTAAGTTCCCGTCCCCTGTTCGGTGAAACAGGGGATCGGGAGGGGGTTGAGCTGAACCGCCAGCCGGCCGGTTCAGGCCTTTTGGGCCGTGCAGCATTGGAAGTTTAGGCTAGTTTTTGGGCCCTGTAACGGATCGGGATTAGCAAAATATTTATATGGCTAGAATCTGGGTGAATTCTAGTTTCTTGGGATATTTTTATTTCCCCAGTTGGGTGTGTATAGTGGGAGATATTCGAGCCCAAAGTAGGGCCCGTGAACTAGTCTGGGTAGAAATTCTAAGGGTCATTTTAATATTCGTATTCTAATAAATTAATTGTGTAAATGATCCTGTACATGCTCAGACATCTGACTAGCTGATATATACCTGTTGGATTGCGTACTGAGGTAAGTAAGCCAGTTATCAGTATTTAATAAATTATTCATTATATGAATGCTTAAATTGTGAATTATATTGTGACATAAAGAATTGTTATTGGCTAAATTGTAAGAAGATGAATATTATGAATACGTGGTTAATTATGTGCTATCATTTCATATGTGGATGCTATGCATGAGAGATGCAGTTATTATTACATTGATATGATATTTTACATGCAATTGTTCAATAAGTATAATCCACTGTTTATGCAATATAGAGATGTTATTGATATATTTGTGCATGATGTGAGGTACTGTTATGTGTCGCCGCGGTTCTCCTTTATCATGTCATACCACACACACGTCTAGAGGACGTGTTCTGCTTGTTTATGATACACACACATCTAGAGGATGTGTTCTGCTTGTTTATGCCACCTACACATCTAGAGGACGTGTTCTGCTTGTTTATGCCATCACACATCTAGAGGATGTGTTCTGCTTGGGTTTGAGATGGCATCACGCATCTAGAGGATGTGTTCTGAGTTCTATGAGGTAGCATCATGCATCTAGAGGATGTGTTCTGCTTGGTTCGAGGTGGCATCACACATATAGAGTATGTGTTCTGGTGGATTATGATATGGCGTGACCCTGGTATCTGAACCCTTTCAGTAGGGGGATACTTGTTGGTACACTATTGAGATATTGCAGGGCCATGGGTCACATTTACCGTTACCATTGAGAGTATAAATAGTGGGTTTACTTACATTGCATGTTTGAGTATTTGTGGAATGTTTAAGTATGCAAATCATTTATGTGCTTATTGATTGCTATGCTATGATTTGATTGTATAACGTGGTTTACTTACTGAGTGTAAGCTCACAAAAAATCTTACAATGTTTTTGTCAGAGCCACGAGATTGAAGATATGGTTGGGGTGATGGATCTTCTATTAAATAAATCAAAACCATTATTTTGTTGTAACCCCAGTATTGCTTATATGTAGGGCTTGATGCCCAAACTTTATTATTGTGGTGTGTAAGGGTTTGTAACCCGAAACTTTTAGTATTCAGTGATGATTTGGCTTGATTATATATATAATTGTGTTATGTGTAAAAAATTTGATAACGCCTTGCGTGCCCGGCACGCGGCGGGTTGTCACCCTAGCCCGATATTGGGTCTGGGGCGTGACAGCTTTAGTGGTATCAGAGCTCAGGTTATGACCCTAGGGACACGGACATATTGACATGATAACACGTTGAGAACTTATGACCCTAGGGACACGGACATATTGACATGATAACACGTAGAGAACTTATGACCCTAGGGACACGGACATATTGACATGATAACACGTAGAGAACATATTTTGATGACATTATACTTAGGAAAACCTGACACTTTAGCTTAGGATGATATGAAGACAATTATGACTTTCAAGGAATTTCATGAATTATGCTTTGGAAGCTTGAAATTTAAAGTTTATCAAGATATTAATTGAATTACAAATTTGATAGGGATTAAGAATGAACCATCGCATCAGAAGCTAATGATATAATGTGGGCTCCCTGTCTGGTAGCCTTGACCAGTTGGGAGGCCTAGGGGCTTCTAGAGGTTTTAGTTCCGTCAAACTTGTTGGAAATGACTCGTAGCAGTTTCAGACCTGTAAATAATATGGGAGATGAAATTTTAATTGGATATGCAATAAAAGATAGATGAATATATGGAATAAACATAGTAGTGGAAAATTGCAATTGAGGACTAATATGACTAAGATAACATCATTATGTCCATATTGCAATTGAGTTGATATGTGGATTTGGAGTTAGTAAATCTAAATTTGAATGTGGATGTATATAATGAATTTTTATTTGTAGAACTTACATTTTTGATATTGTAAGTTTAAGATTATGAGCTAATCTGCTGGTTATAGGGACGATTAATATTGATGATATTTTGAGAATGAAATAGTTAATTACATGTTTTTGATCTATTACAATTGAGTACTTTTGAATTTGAGTCTGAATGGATAAGTATATATAGTGAATTTTACTAAGAGAATTTTTATTATGGATATTGCTTGTTCAAGACTGATTGTTACCTTGCTAGATATGCAGATGGTTGATACTGATGATTAATGAAATAGTTGACTGCATATTTGTTGACCCAATTGATGATTTTGATGATTAACAAAACTATGTGAGTATAATTTTTGAAGGCTCTAATGATTTTGATTTAGTGTTTCAGCCTATAAGACTATTGAAGATCAAAATCAAGTGTTACAATGTGTTCTGGATCGAATCTAATGTCTAGGTAAGAATTGTAGACATTAGAGTCGACTCCGAGAATCACAGAGCCGACTCCGGAACTGGCACGGCCATTAGAGTCGACTCCGAGACTGTGAGAGTCGACTCTCACAGACGGAGCAGAAAGTCGATTTTTCTGGCTCCAACCTAGAGTCGACTCCGGGTAAGTTAGAGTCGACTCCGGAAAAGCATCTTGTCGACCCCAGAAAAGCCAGAGACGACTCCGGAAATAACATTTTAAATCGCCTCGAGCTAGAGCCGACTCCAAAAAAGTTAGAGTCGACTCCAACCCACCTGGAACGAAAAACGAAGTTGCCAGATCAGCTCTAATGGTAACTTTTCTATTTTTACTCATTTCTAACGGATATATTTTGATAGAAGGTACACTCCAATGGATAGTTTTATTCCAAAATGGGTGTAAAAGAAATCTATAAAATGGGGAGTCTATTGTTCAAAAAAGACAGACGGAAAAAGAGAAGAAAAAAATCTGAAAATCTGAGATAGACAAATCCTATTTCAAAAATCTGAGAGCTTGAATCTTGAAAGGAAAACCTTCTAGCTCAAATCCACTCCACTCCAAAAGGCTCAAGAGGAATCCAAAGCATTCAAATCAAAGTCTTGACGGATTTCCCAACTTGAAGGAAGGAGATTCGTTTCTTGCTTTTCAACACTTCTCAACTGCTTCAACCACGAAGAATCGGAGCTGAGGCTTGATTCAATCCAGCAAGGAGAAGAAGAAAAGAAGAAAAGAAGAAAAGATCAAAAGCCAACCTATCTACAAATCAGGCTTTTCTAAACCTTATTCTTAAATTTGTGTATTTGCTCATTGAGGAGCTTTTGTATTCACAACACTATACTCATCTTATTTTTGCCTAGTTCAATCTGGGGAATTGAACTAGAGGAGGTAGTTTTACCTCGGGTTAAGCTTGTTTAAGCTTGGGTTAGTTGTGAGCCCGTGAAAAACAACGTGTAGGGTTTTGTGCTGGTAAGCCCGAGTAAAACCAGCTGGGTTCGTTGTGCACCCGATAAAACAACAAGTTTGAGTTGTAAGCTTGGAAAACAACTCGGCTGTAATCTAGAGTAATTATAGTGTGGACCCAAGTGAATATTGGGAGTGGACGTAGGTGTTGAATACACCGAACCACTATAAAATCTTTGGTGTTTGCAGTGTCTCATTATCTCTTTATCTTTCTCTATCTTACTCTCTGCACTTTATAGCTATCTTGCATTTGCCCTCAATAATCTCAAGCAAACTATTTTAAAAAGGGTAATTTTTTTTAAGAACCCAATTCACCCCCCCCCCCTCTTGGGTTGCCATCTGGGCCAACAATTGGTATCAGAGCTAGTGCTCATTAGATTTTGATCACACGATCAAGAGCTAAAGTTCCAAATGGCAACACAAGTTGGTTCTTTTGCTGAAGGCCATTCCACGAATAGACCTCCACTTTTTAATGGCTCAAACTATTCTTATTGGAAAGCTCGAATGAGGATATTCATTCAAGCTTCTGATTATGAGCTTTGGGGTGTTATAATTAATGGACCTAGTACACCCACACACGTTATTGGTGGCACTATTGTTCCTAAGCCCGAAAGGGATTGGAATGATAATGATAGGAAAATGGCACAGCTTAACGCTAAAGCCATGAATGTACTATATTGCTCATTAGACGCTAATAAATTCAATAGAATCTCCACTTGTAATTCCGCAAAGGAGATTTGGGATAGATTAGAGGTTACCCATGAGGGTACCAATCAAGTGAAAGAATCCAAAATAAATATTCTTGTTCACAAATATGAGTTATTTAATATGGAACAATCTGAAACCATTGCATGCATGTACACTAGATTCACTGACATTATAAATGGTTTGAAAAGTCTTGGTAAGACATATACTAACTCTGAACTTGTTCGAAAAATTCTTAGGTCTCTACCAAGATCATGGGAAGCAAAGATGACTGCAATCCAAGAAGCTAAGGACCTCAATACTTTACCCTTAGAGGAGCTTCTAGGATCCCTAATGACCCATGAGCTGACTATGAGGCAGCATGTTGAGGAGGATTCAAAGAAAAAGAAAATGATTGCCCTCAAAGCTGCAAAAGATGAAGAGAGCAGCAGCAATGATGATGATGATGATGATGATGAGACTGCTCTCTTAGCAAAGAAATTTAAGAGATTTATGAGGAAAAAGAAACCCTTCCACAAGAAAAAATTTGGAGTTAAGTGGGAAGGAGAAAAGGATAAGATTAAGGACAAGGACAAGGAAAAAGAGAAAGACCCCTTGACATGCTATGAATGTAATAAACCGGGGCACTTTAGAAATGAATGTCCTAGATTGAAGAAAGCCTACAAAAAGAAGAAGAAGGCTTATATGGCGACTTGGAGTGATAGCGAGGAATCTTCTTCCGAAGAAGAAGAGCAAAAGGAAGTCGCAAACATATGCTTCATGGCGGACGACAACGAAGAGGTAAGCACCGAAACCCCCGATGATGAATTTACATTTGATGAAATATTTGAAGCTTTCAATGAATTGATGATTGATTTCAAAACTTTGAAAAAGAAACTCAAATCTTTGAAAACTGAAAACTTAAGTTTAATCAATGAGAAAAATGAATTAAATCTTGTAGTTAATGATTTGAGAGATAAAATGGAAACTCTTCTTAATGAAAAGAATGATTGTGTTCATAAGTTTGAATTGATTAAATCTGAAAATGAAAAACTAATTAAAGAAAAAGAATCTATCTCAAATGAAAATGATTTTCTTAAGAAAGATGTCAAAAATATAAAGACATTGTTGAAAAATTTACTCTAAGCTTAACAAAACTAAATATGATTTAGATAGTCAAAAAGCTGTTTTTGACAAAGCAAGTTTAGGGTATAACACATTAAGGAAACAAAAATCTTTAAAGAATATCTTTATAAAAGCCAACCAAAGTAATATAACTTGTTTCAAATGTAATGAAAAGGGTCATAAATCATTTGAATGCAAAATGTTGAATAATAACAACAAGTTAAATATTAAAGCAAAGAAAATATGGGTTCCGAAAGGAACAATTTTTGTTGCTGCTAACCATGAAGGACCCAAGAAAGCTTGGGTACCTAAACATAAAGTTTAAATTATGTTGCAGGAATGTCTTGTAGCCAAAAGATCAAAGAAAAAGTGGTACCTTGATAGTGGCTGCTCAAGACATATGATGGGTGACAAAGACGAATTCATCACCCTGGAAGAAAAGAAAGGTGGAGTTGTGACGTTTGGCGATAACGGTAAAGGTCAAATTATGGGCCTTGGTAAAGTTCGCATAACTCCATCCATAGTTATTGATAATGTACTTTATGTTAATGGTTTAAAGCATAATTTAATTAGTATAAGCCAACTATGTGATAAGAACTTTAATGTATCATTTAAATCTTCTATTTGCATAGTATCTGATTCCATTAATGATAGCATTGTTTTTACTGGTTATAGATATGGCAATGTGTACTTAGTTGACTTAGATAAATTATCTGAAAGTAGTCATTGCCTCATTGCTGACAATGCTAACATAAATGAAATTAGTTGGTTGTGGCATCGTAGATTAGGTCATGCAAGCACACACCTTATTTCAAAACTAATTAAAATGGATTTAGTTAAAGGATTACCTAAATTAGATTTTGAAAATAATAAAATATGTGATGCATGTCAATTTGGAAAACAAACTAGAAGTTCTTTTAAATCTAAAAACATTGTTTCAACTTCTAGGGCTTTAGAGCTACTTCACATGGATCTTTTCGGACCAACTAGAACCACAAGTCTAGGAGGAAAGAAATATGGTCTAGTGATTGTAGATGATTATTCTAGATATACTTGGGTAATGTTTTTAGCTCACAAAGATGAGACTTTCTTGATATTCCTGAAATTCTTTAAGAAAGTCACTAATGAGAAAAACACTACTATAGTATCTCTAAGAAGTGATCATGGAACAGAATTTGAAAATCACTTATTTGAAAATTTCTGCACTGAAAATGGAATTAATCATAATTTTTCAGCCCCTAGGACTTCACAGCAAAATGGTGTAGTTGAAAGAAAAAATAGGACTCTAGAAGACATGGCCCGTACCATATCTTTATGACTGAGGAGATGTATTTCAAACCCCCGTTATGTGTTAGAACTTGAACCAATTTTAGCTTAAGAAAGAATTGACCTATGAAGATCATCTTGTACACATTGTGGACCGCAAGGATTAAGTTCTGAGATGGTGTAGTATTCCTTATGATATGGAGTTGGGGAGGTTGCATACAGCTTAGCACTGCCCCCGATCTTATCTGGTGTTCACAATGTTTTCCATGCATCTATATTGAGGAAGTATGTTTCAGACCCCAGTCATGTTATAGCTTATGAGCCTATTCAGTTGAGGAAGGATTTATCATATGAGGAACATCCTATGCGTATCGTGGACCGCAAGGATCAGATTCTGAGGTGGCGTACCATCCCTTATGTCAAAGTTCAGTGGAATAATCACTCTAAGAGGGAGGTTACTTGGGAGCTGGAGGAAGAAATTAAATGTATCCACAATTAATTGAAGGTAAATTATCTATTTAAGATTGTTGACTTTTGAGACTTATAGTATACCAATTTCGAGGCCAAAATTTTATAAGGAGGGGAGAATGTAGTACCCGGTTCAAACGAACCAGATTTGGTTCAGATGAATCAGGCTTGGTTCAGATGAACCAAGCTCCTGTCTATTGGGTTCCCTGGGCTGACGCTTCGCTCCAGGTGAAGCGTTTAGTCTCCCGGGAAACCCCTGATCCGAGGCGCTGCTCAGGTGATTAAATAGGAAGGAAGAGGACTCCTTCCTTCAGGCTGGCGCGCTTCATCCATCAGGTAATCCCCTGCCTCTCAGAGAGAGAGAGAGAGAGAGAGCGAGCGGGAGAGAGAAAGAGAGAGCGTGAGAGAGAGCGTGCGAGAGAGAGAGACAGAGAGCGTGAGACAGAGAGAGCGAGGGAGTTGCCGGTTCATCCCTTGGTTCAGGCCCGGCGGCGTGCTCGCCGCCTCGCCGAGCTTGAGATTTGGCCGACGACTCTGCCGGTGCCGGGGGAGGCATCCGGTGGGGTGGTGGTGGAGAGAGAGAGGAGAGAGAGGGCCAATTGGCCCTCCTCTCGTGCGTTCGGTTTCCGCTGGTTGGTTTGGGCTCGGCGGCGTGCTTGCCGCCTCACCGGGCCCGAGCTTTGGCCTGTCGCCTCCACCGGCGCCGGGCGTGCGTCCGGTGGAGGTCCGGCCGGCCAAGGTGGCCGGCCGTGCCGCCGACACGGCATCGTGCCGCGCGGACGTGTAAGAGGAAGAGGGAGAAATTGATGGAGAGAGGGGGAGTTTGGTGGCCGGCCACGGCGGCGATCGGCTCTGGCCCGGCCACTGGCGGCCGGGCGCCCTCAATTTGGCCGGTGGTGGCCCTGGCTGCCGGCTAAGTTCCCGTCCCCTGTTCGGTAAAACAGGGGATCGGGAGGGGGTTGAGCTGAACCGGGCCGGCTGGGCCGGCCGGTTCAGGCCTTTTGGGCCATACAACATTGGAAGTTTAGGCTGATTTTTGGGCCCTGTAACGGGCCGGGATAAGCAAAATATTTATATGGCTAGAATCTGGGTGAATTCTAGTTTCTTGGGGTATTTTTATTTCCCTAGTTGGGTGTGTATAGTGGGAGATATTCGAGCCCAAAGTAGGGCCCGTGAACTAGTCTGGGTAGAAATTCTAAGGGTCATTTTAATATTCGTATTCTAATAAATTAATTATGTAAATGATCCTGTAGGTGCTCAGACATCTGACTAGCTGATATATACCTGTTGGATTGCGTACTGAGTAAGTAAGCCAGTTATCAGTATTTAATAAATTATTCATTAAATGAATGCTTAAATTGTGAATTATATTGTGACATAAAGAATTGTTATTGGCTAAATTGTAAGAAGATGAATATTATGAATACGTGGTTAATTATGTGCTATGATTTCATATGTGGATGCTATGCATGAGAGATGCAGTTATTATTACATTGATATGATATTTTATGCAATTGTTCAGTAAGTATAATCCACTGTTTATGCAATATAGAGATGTTATTGATATGTTTGTGCATGATGTGAGGTACTGTTATGTGCCGCCGCGGTTCTCCTTTATCATGTCATACCGCACACACGTCTAGAGGACGTGTTCTGCTTGTTTATGCCACACACACATCTAGAGGATGTGTTCTGCTTGTTTATGCCACCTACACGTCTAGAGGACGTGTTCTGCTTGTTTATGCCATCACACATCTAGAGGATGTGTTCTGCTTGGGTTCGAGATGGCATCACGCATCTAGAGGATGTGTTCTGAGTTCTATGAGGTGGCATCATGCATCTAGAGGATGTGTTCTGCTTGGTTCGAGGTGGCATCACACATATAGAGTATGTGTTCTGGTGGATTATGATATGGCGTGACCCTGGTATCTGGACCCTTTCAGTAGGGGGATACTTGTTGGTACACTATTGAGATATTGCAGGGCCGTGGGTCACATTTACAGTTACCATTGAGAGTATAAACAGTGGGTTTACTTACATTTCATGTTTGAGTATTTGTGGAATGTTTAAGCATGCAAATCATTTATGTGCTTATTGATTGCTATGCTATGATTTGACTGTATAACGTGGTTTACTTACTGAGTGTAAGCTCACAAAAAATTTACAATGTTTTTGTCAGAGCCACGAGGTTGAAGATATGGTTGGGGTGATGGATCTTCTATTAAATAAATCAAAACCATTATTTTGTTGTAACCCCAGTATTGCTTATGTGTAGGGCTTGATGCTCAAACTTTTTTATTGTGGTGTGTAAGGGTTTGTAACCCAAAACTTTTAGTATTCAGTGATGATTTGGCTTGATTATATATATAATTGTGTTTTGTGTAAAAAATTTGATAACGCCTTGCGTGCCCGGCACGCGGCGGGTTGTCACCCTAGCCCGATATTGGGTCTGGGGCGTGACAATGAGGGTCTCTCAATGAATGAATGCCTAATCGGAGATAAATGGTGGAAATGAAGAGGAAAAAGGGTGCAAATAAGTACTTTGACATGGTATCTGCGAGGAAGGGTCATTCATAGGCATTTATCAATCATAAATCAAAGAATTCAACATAATACAAATGCCAGCTTAGTTATGAAACCGATAAGATTCTTGGAGGATAGAATCTTATTTCTCCACCGCATGAGTTTAATGCTGATGGATATTATTTGTCACCAAATGATGCACATTTTCAAACTAACGCGCATCCATAAAATCAAGGATAGAAGCTTTCAAAAATTTCAAATTGACTAATTTCTGCATAAAAATATAATTTTAATTAACTATCTCAAGGTATAATATTAATTGACAATTATAAAAAAATCATAATAAAATAAATTGAAATATTTTGGTAAAACTCTACTTACTAAAAGATATTCAAATTGAAGATTACTTCAGATTCGATGAGATGCATGAATCTTCTTAAGCTAGCACCATTCAACTTCTGTCATAGAAGCTTGACCACGTGGTATGACTAAATTTGCCTCTCAATATCACCGTTAGGACTAATTGGTGCTTTGATTTGTTGCAGAAATAAAAATTGAGGAGATGACCAAACAGTTGGCCATGTCTACAGATGATACGCGCAACACAAAGGAGAATGAGACTAGTGGGAACTGAGCAGCATTTGAAAGATTTTCCTTGGAAGTATATCTTAGTGATTAGAACTGCCATGCCTTATTGGAGGGTAAGAGATCAATATCACTGAGATAAGGTGAGAAACTAATGGTCAAAGGGACAAAGAAGCTGACTTGCCCCAGCTGAACTGTAGTTTGTTGAGACAAACCAGTTAATACCTAAACCAATTACTGCAAAAAAAAAATGGATCTGAATCAAAAATCAGTGTCCAAAAAGAGAAAGGGCAGCCACCTAGTCTCAAGAAAGAAAGAGAAAGACTTTCCAAGAGAGAGGACACCTACGAGAGAAAAACTTAAAGTACAAGTTACAGAGAGGGATGCCTAAAATAGAGAAAGAGGGGTCTCTAGGGATCATGCCTCTCCCTTCTTAGAGAGAGAAGGATGTGTTGGGGTTTAGAGACAGTAGTGGAATTCTTCATTGAACAAGAACTAAGGATTTTTATACTATTACCAACGATCAGATTTGTTACCATCTTTGAATCCTTTGAACCGGAGTTCAAATCACCACAACCCTTCTTACTTCCTGGATTTATTTAAATAAATCCTTTTTTTGGCATGTTAGAATCCTCCCCCTCTCTCCTTGTGTTGACCGACTTTCTTCTGTTGACTTCCAAGGACACGTCCTCAAGTACTTGGGATTCCAACGCATGAAGCCACGCCTTTTCCGGATCCGGTTGAGGCACCACAATGGACAAAGGGAGAGAGAGGAGGAGATAGAGAGAAGAAGATGAGAAGAATTTTGGGAGAAAAGAGTCTGTTCTCTATTCCTCAAACCCTAGAAACTAGAGTTTAAATACATCCACGAAGTGGGCTAGGCCCAGACTTAACAAAAACTCCAATGGACTAACCCAATAAGATTAAACTAATCCCAAGCCCGTGTACACCCGTGACTTGATTTAATCTCATCCCTTGGTCTGTTCTCTATTCCTCAAACCCTAGAAACTAGAGTTTAAATACATCCACGAAGTGGGCCAAACCCAGACTCAACAAAAACTCCCATGGACTAACCCAATAAGATTAAACTAATCCCAAGCCCGTGTACACCCGTGACTTGATTTAATCTCAACCCTTGGACTCAAACACAACCCAATACAAGTTATCCCCCTGGGCCTTGATAGCACCACACCAGGCCCAACAATCTCCACCTTGGTGCTTTCAAGGCCTCAGCACGCCCGCCGTGTCCATCAGCTGCAATCCCTACCAAAGCTATCCCGTGAAAGAACCTTGGTCAGTGCATTGCTGGATTCTTCTTGGTGTGTACCTTCACCAGCTCCACTCCACCTTCTTCCATCAGCTCTTATAGTTGAAGCATTCCTTCCGAAAGTATCCTTTGGCCACTAGTCTTGCCTTGTACCTAATACCACTTTGCTCTGAAGGCTCTTTCTTGCGCTGATAAACCCATTCGCAATCAATGGGTTTCTTTCTTTGTGGCAACTGAACCACCTACCACGTGCCAGTCCTGTGGAGAGAATGCATCTCCTCTGCCATAGCCTGAACCACCTATCTCTATTCTGCCTACTATGGCTCTCCACAGTCTCCTCATAGGTGTAAGGGTCTTCATTCGATGTCACTAGGGCATATGACATCGAATCCTCGAAGCTGTATCGAACTGGTGGTCGCATGTTCCTCTTGGGCCTATGCAGTGCAATCCCAGTATCAGTCCCCTGCCCAGCTGCATCCTCTTGAGTCCTCTGCTCAGTTGCATCCTACTGAACTTTCTGGCTTCTGACCCCTCTATCAGTCCTCTCCACCTGAATCTCAAATCCTCCTGGTCCATTAGCAAATGGCACGACTGTGTAGGAGGTCATTTGACTAGTGTTATCGTGTTTCAGCTCATGTAGTCCTGCTGTGCATCTGTGCCATCTCTGCTGATGAAAACCTTCTTCTCCAAGGGGTCCCATAGTCGATACCCCTTGATTCCATGCGGGTAGCTCAGGAATATGATCTTCTTAGACCTGGTATCCAACTTACTTCGCTCTCCAGCACCAACATGCACATATGCCATGCATCCAAAGACCCTCAGATGGTTTAGGATTATCTTCCCTCCAGACCATATCTCCTCTGAATGCCTCCATCCAACCTGGTGTGCGGTTACCGATTGACCAAGTAGCTAGCTGCACCTACTGCATCAACCCAGAACATCTTTGGAAGCCCTGCCTGCAGCCTCAAGCACCTTGTTTTTTCCAACAGTGTTCTGTTTATCCTCTCAGCCACCCCTTCCTTTTGAGAAGTTTCCATCACCGAGAAGTGCCTTTTGATGCCCCACTCCTCATGAAATCTCTGGAACTCCTGCTGGTATATTCCCTGCCACTGTTTGATCTCAGACACTTCACACTCCTACCCTGCTCCCTCTCCATCTCAGCCTTCTAGATTTTGAACCTGGTGAAGACCTATGATTTCTCCTTCATGAAGTAGATCCACTGCTTTCCTAAGAAATCATCTATCAAGATAAAGAAGTATCGGGCCCCATTCCTTGCATAAACCGGGGCTGGTCCCCAGATATCCATGTGTACTAACTCTAGGGGTTCTGCACTCCTAGCTATGCTGACCAAGACTACACACTCCTCTGCTTCTCCATCTAACATGGCTCACAGATCTCGTGACTCTACCACTCAGGTCCGGAAGTAGTCCTCTCTTGCTCAGTTCTTTCATCCCCCTGTCTCCCATGTGGCCTAGGCAGTAATGCCACATCCTATACATATCCAGAGGATCCTGTTCCATAGTTGCTGCCTTAGATTTTCTTGTCACCACAGAGCCCTCCAATCTGTATAAGTTGTTCTCCAGCCTTCTCCCTTTATCACCACCATAGCTCCATTGGAGATGTTCAGAACCCCACTCCTGGCATGACTGCTGAAGCTGTATCCTGTCTGCTCCAGGTACCCCAATGACACCAGATTTTTCTTGAGTTCCGAGACATGCTTCATGCTGGTAAGAGTGTGCACCATGCCATAAAACATCCTCACCCTCACTGTGCCAATCCCTGCCACCTTGCAAGGGTTATCATCTCTAAGAGTCACACATCCCTCATCAACCTCTGTGTAAGTACTGAACCATGACCGGTTGGGAGTGTATGATGAGAACAGGCTGAATCCAATGTCCACATCTCTATGCTATATCTGTGACCATCTGATATCACCAAGAGATCATCCTCCACCTTCTATCCTGCAACTATAATCATAGATTCAGATCCTCCCTTTTCTCTCTTTTTCAACTTAGGACAGTCCCTTTTAAAATGTCCTACCTCACCACACTTGTAGCACTTAGCCTTCCTGGACTGTAACCGTCCCCTAGGCCTGCTCCTATCCCTGCCTTTGCTTGACTTTTTCCCAACTGATAGACCTTCATGGGGAATAGCTTCCTTGGTCATTCTCTCCCTCTGCTCATTCGTCCGAAGCACCAAGAAAATATCTTCATAAAACAATGTCTCCTTCCCGTAGAGCAGCGTCGTGACCAATGAGTCATGTGATGTGGGCAGCGAACACAATAGCAAAAGTGCCTTATCTTCCTCCTCCATCTTGACCCTAACATTCAGCAATTCATTGCTCACCAGGTCGAACACCTGGATATGACCCAGCACATCTCCACCTTCTGACATTCGAAGGCTGTAGAGGCGCTTCTTCAATATCAACTTGTTGCACATATTCTTCCCCATATAGAGGGCTTGCAACTTCGACCAGAGTCCCTTCGGGGTCTTCTCCTCCAGCACTGAATAAAAGACTGAATCCACCAGACATCCTCTGATCATTGAACATGCCTTTTTCTTCAACAACATTCACTGCTTATCTGTCATCCCATCTGGCATTTCCTCTAAAGCCAGATCTAAATCCTGCTGCACAAGAAGGTCTTCTACCCAGACTTTCCACGTGGAGAAACTTTCCTTCCCATCAAACTTTTTAAAATTCATTTTTATGCTACTACCCATGGCGAGATCTCAACCAAAACAAAAATAGTGTAAAAATAAAATTTAGAAAATTAAGAAGTACCTTGATGGACATTGTTGAAATTGTTTCAACCCTTTGAAGATCTTCAAACAATTTATTCTTGTTCCTAAACCAGGCTATGATACCAATTGTTGGGGTTTAGTCCTCGATGAATAGCAATAGGATCAACCTCGCTGAAGAAGTACCCTGGGTTTTTATCCTTTATTGCCAATGATCAGATTGGTATAGCAGTAAAGCGTTTGGTCTTGAACCCTTTGGTCTTTGATTCAAAACTCCACAGGATGCCACATGCTAGGAGAGAAGAAATGATACTTAGAAAGAGAAAATCATGAGGAGAGAGAAAGTTCCATATGTCCCATTTTTAGAGAGAAAAAATGGATCTAGGAAAGAGGGAAAGCTTGGGGCGCAAGCAAGAGAGAGAGAGGAAGCCACCTTCACATTTTAGAGAAAGAAAAAACATCTTAAAGAGAGAAAATGCATTCGAGAGAGAAAATATGAGGAGAGAGAAATCCACGTGTGGATAAGAGAGGGGGCGGTGTTCTAGGGTTTCTCACATCCTCTAATGAGAGAGAAGGCAGTGGCTTGGTAAGGAAAGAGAGAGAAACTCTATTTATTAGGAGAAAAGAATCTTCCTATTTCGTACATAAACCTTGACTCAAAAAAACTTCCACGACTAACCGACGAGATTAAGTTAACCCCAAGCCTATGTACACCAATGACTTGACTCAATCTCAAAGCCCTTAAACTCATACCAGTCCAATACAAGTTAATCCCCTAAAAGCCCATAGTCCAATATAAGCCTTGAGATAACCTAGAGCCCAAAACAACTCTAGAACCCTCCATGACACCTCATGAAGTGTGAACCTTGGCCTTCTCATGTTATCCTAAGCCTTGGGAGCACCACACTAGATTCAACAATCTTCACGTTGGTGCTTCAAGGCCTCAGCACTTTTGTCGTGTTCATCAACTGCATCAGCGAAATACACTTCTGAAAGTTGTTCCACGGAAGAATATTAGTCAGTGCATATGCTGGGTTAGCCTTGGTGTGAACCTTTACAAGCTCCACCTCACCTTCTTCCATCAGCTCTCTGATCCGATGATACCTGATTTTGATATGCTTTGTCCTGGCATGGTAGACGAAGTTCTACGTAAGCATCAGTGCACTCTGGCTGTCATAGTGCACCATGACGGCCTCCTGAGTAAGACCCATTTTTAGCGTCAAGTACTTCAACCATAGGGCTTCCTTCGCCGCCTCTATGATGCCAATGTATTCAGCCTCAGTGGTAGAGAAGGCCATAATGGGATGCAAGCATGGTCTCCATGAGATTGGACCTCCAAACAGGCTGAATACAAAACCTATTGTAGATCTCTTGTGTTGACCCTACATTGATTTTGATGTTTACAAAACTATTAAGCAATGGTTAATTCTATTTATCAAGCTTGTTGTAGGGAAGTTAAGATCCTCTACAAGTAAGTATCTTCATGCACAATTTTATGTGAGTATATATTCATTTTATCTTGCCACTTGTTTGCTATCAAATTCACTATGGCCATTCTACTTTATCTTGGGAGTTAGCTATTTAGCTAGCTTGCTCTTCCTGTTAGCTAGCTGGCACATCAAATAGCTAACTACCATTGATTCTCAGTGCCTGGCCAAGCCTTGTCTTTTTTTAAGCTAGTTGGCTAGCTAGCTTGCTCCTTCATTAGCTAGCTAGAATTCCTTGTTAGCTAGCTTGGCCTCTTTGTGAGTTAGCTGGATTTCGTTTAGTTAACTATGGATTTGAATGCCTCTGTGCTAGCCGATTGCTTTGGGTATCAGTTAGCTATTAGCTAACTTGACTTCCCTATTAGCTAGCTAGCTTGCCTTTTAATTAACTATCAATCCCTGTTACCATGTCTTGGCTAAACACCCCTTCCTTTTAGCTGACTGGTGAGTTAGCTGATGCTTCTCTTAGCTAGCTAGCATCCCCTGTTGTTGACCCCAGATTGATTTTGATGATTACAAAACAAATTAAGCAATTCTAAGATTGATACAGGAAGTTCGGTTGCCTTGCAAGTAAGTATCTTCATGCAAAATTGACTGGTAATAAAGTACTTTATTTTACTTTGCTTTAGATATTTTTATTTTTGCTTGAAGTTAACTGGTTAGCTAGCTTGTTCTTTTAATTAGCTAGCTGGCATGCCCCTCAGCTAACTAAAATTCTGTCACAGTGATTGGGCCGAATGATCTTGTATTTTAGCTAGCTGTTTAGCTAGCTTGTTAGCTAGCTGAAGTTTCTTCAGCTAACTAAAATGCTCGTCTCAGTTAGATGGCCGAACGTCCTCCTTTTTTAGCTAGCTGGTGAGTTAGTTTATTAGCTAGCTGGAGCCCTTTTAGCTAACTAAGAAACTTGTCTCAGGTGCCTGGCCGAACGTCCTTTTCTTTTAGTCAACTGGTGAGCTAGCTTGTTAGCTAGCTGGAATCCCTTCAGCTAACTGATTTGCTCGTCACAGTGCATTGGCCGAACACCCTCCAATTTTAGCTAGCTGGCTGGATGTCTTGTTAGCTAACTGAAACTCCTTCTAGCTAGCTGACGTTTCTTTTAGTTAACTGCTTAGCTAACTATTTCATCCTGGAGCTAACTAATCAGCTAACTGATTTTCACAGGGAACGTCTCAGCCGTGGGGATTCAAAATTCAGTTAACTAAAGAGCTAGTTGACTGTTGGTTAGTTAGCTGGAGAGTTAACTACTATATCAGAATAGATGGCTGCCTTTTTGCTCAGTTAGCTGGAGAGCTAACTAAGCTGGATGGACAACATATTGCTTTTGCTTCAGTTAGCTCGTGAGCTAACTGGCCATTCTTCAGTTAGCTATTCAGCTAACTAGCTATCTTGTTTTTCTCCTGCAGCCGAGTGGATTTCAAATTAAGTTAGCTGGAGAGCTAACTATGATAGCATGAATTTTTCTCTCTGCTGTTACTTTTTCTCTGATAGTTAGCTAAAGAGCTAACTGACTTTCGCTTAGTTAGCTGCCAAGCTAACTGATGTGCTACCTCAGGATGATTCTTTTGTTGTGACCTCTCTGGTTAGCTAACTGATTAGCTAGCTGAGGTTTCTTGCTTTACTCTTGGACGATGGCATTCATATCCTTAGCTACCTAGAGCCTTTTTTTTTTAATCCACCCCGCCTAAGCTTTTAAGAGTGCTCTTTCTCTTTCTCTCTCTCTATTGCTATTTGAAGCTATATTTAACTTTTGATTTTTGAATTTTTACAGTGCTCATCCTTCCTCAAATGGAGATCTGCATTCAATGCTTAAGAAACATGTTTAACGTTATATTTTCTTCCGTTTTATTTCCATTTATTTCTTATGTATCTAACGGATATCTTCTTGTTAGATGGATATAAATAGCTGGGATTAGAAGCACACCCAGACGATTTTTAAAAAAGAAAGTTCAAAGAGAGAAAAATCCAAGAAAAGAGCCTTCATTGCATATTTGTTGAGTGGTTGCTGGGCATTCAAGTTCATTCCTTGCTCTGAAAGGTCATCCGAATCATTGAAGCTTTTCAAGCATTCAAGACTTCAGCTGCTTCAACCTAGTTCATTTATTGCTGAGTTTATTGCTTCAAAAGTTGTAAAGTATTTTCCGAATATTTGCTCATTGTAGGAGCTTCTCTTTACATACTATGATTATCTTGTAAAAGGGTTAGTGAACCCTGGTTTGTTGTTGGCTTCCTTGTGCCATTGAAACAAGAGGACTAGCCTAGGTTTGGCTAGGGGTTTTTGGCTTCCTTGTGCCGTGAAACAAGAGGACTAGCCTAGGTTTGGCTAGGGGTTTTTGGCTGCCTTGTGCCGTATAAACAAGAGGGCTAGCTGGTTCAGCTAGAGGTTGTAATCATTGTGATACGATTAGTGGAATTTCCAAAGGTTTGGGGAGTGGATGTAGGTGCTGAGTTTGGCACCGAACCACTATAAACTTCTGTGTGTTTGTGGTTGTTTGCTTTTCTATTGTTATTATTCTGTGCACCCCACTTCACCGCTGCAAATCAAATTAGGGTTAAAAGCACATATATCTGCATAGCTATTAATTTTTTTTAAATAACCCAATTCACCCCCCTCTTGGGTTACTACATCTGGGCAACAAGTGGTATCAGAGCAGAGTGCTCTTGATTTCTATAGCTTTGATTAGCTTGGAGCCAAAGATCAGTAGTAATCCCAATGAGTTCTATGTTGACTGAAGGACAATCAACTAATAGACCACCTTTGTTCAATGGAACAATTACATATTGGAAAGCACGAATGAAAATCTTCATTCAAGCACTAGATTATGATTTATGGGGAATCATAATTAATGGACCTCACACACCCACTATTATGATTGAAAATATTAATATTGCAAAACCTGAATCTGAATGGGATGAGCAAGACAAGAAATTAGCTCAATTAAATGCAAAGGCTATGAATGTTCTTTATTGCTCTCTTGATGCAAATGAGTTTAATCGCATATCAACTTGCATGTCTGCTAAGGAAATATGGGATAGACTTGAAGTCACCCATGAGGGTACAAATCAAGTCAAGGAATCCAAAATAAATATGCTTGTTCATAAGTATGAATTATTTAAGATGGATCCTGCTGAAAATATTACTGATATGTTTACAAGATTTACTGACATTATTAATGGATTGAAAAGTCTTGGAAAATCTTATGCTAACAGTGATCTTGTTAGAAAAATTTTAAGATCTTTACCTAGGACATGGGAAGCAAAAGTCACAGCAATTCAAGAAGCAAAAGATCTCAACAATTTATCACTTGAAGAGTTGGTCGGTTCTTTGATGACTCATGAGCTTCAGCAACGACAACATATTGATGAAGATGATTCAAAGAAGAAAGGACCATGGCATTGAAGAGTGTAACTCAAGAAGATGAAGTGAAGAAACCACAAGTGAGAGTGAGAAAGATGATGAATGGCACTTATTTCAAGAAAATTTAAAAAGTTCATGAAGAAAAAGAATTTGGAAAAAGAAAATTTTGTCAAAGGAGATCATAGCAAAGATAAGGAAAAGAGTGAACCTCCAACATGCTATGAGTGCAAGAAGCCTGGACACATCAGACCAGATTGTCCACTATTAAAGAAGGATCTAAAAGAATAAAGAAAAAGGCAATGATGGCCACTTGGAGCGACAGTGAAGCTACAAGTTCAGAAAATGAAGAGAAAACTGAAGTTGCCAATGTTTGCTTCATGGCTGATAATGATGAGGTAAGCCCTAACTTTTTAGATGACTTTACCTTTGATGAATTACAATGTGCATTTTATGAACTTATTGATGATTTTGCAAATTTAAGTTCAAAAAGCAAAGAATTGAAAAATGAAATCAAAAATCTTACTCTTGAAAAAGAAAGAATTTCAAAGGATAATGAATCATTGTTAAAGGAAAACCAAGATTTGAAAAATGAAGTAGATAAATTAAAACCAATTGTTGATAGATTTAGTCTAAGTTCAGAAAAATTAGAAATGATTTTAAATAGTCAAAGAGCTATTTACAATAGAGCTGGTCTTGGATACAATACTTTTGAAAGACAAAAATTTTGAAAAATATTTATGAGCATGCTGATGATTCTACTAAAATTACATGTTTTAAATGTGAAAAAATTGGACACAAAGCTTATATTTGTCAAACACAAAAGATAAGGAAAATATGGATCCAAAAGGAACCATTTTGACTAACCCTAAAGGACCCAAGAAAGCTTGGGTACCTAAGAACAAAAATTAAAATTGTGTATGCAGGTGTGTCTTGCAACCCGAGCAATTAAAAGACAATGGTACTTGGATAGCGGGTGCTCAAGACACATGACCGGTGATGAATCAATTCATCACTTTGGAAGCAAAAGATGGAGGTGTTGTTACTTTCGGTGATAATGGCCAAGGAAAAATAATTGGCATTGGAAAAATAGGTATCACACCTCATGCTTATATTGATAATGTTTGCTTGTGAAAGGACTGAAACACAATTTACTTAGCATTAGTCAATTATGTGACAAAGGATTTAATGTTACATTTGAATCATCCTTATGCATTGTTAAAATCCTGCTAATGAAAACATGAGATTTGTTGGTCAAAGGCATGGTAATGTATACATTGTTAATTTAAATGATTTGCATGATCAAAATATTGATTGCCTAGTTGCTACTAATAATAAAACTGATAATAGTTGGTTATGGCATCGTAGGCTAGCTCATGCAAGCATGGATTTACTATCTAAATTAATTAAAAAGGATTTAGTACATGGTTTGCCAAAACTTGTTTTTGAAAAAGATAAGATTTGCAATGCTTGTCAATTTGGAAAACAAACCCGAGTTTCTTTTAAATCAAAGAATTTTGTTTCAACCACTAGACCTTTGGAGCTCTTGCATATGGATTTATTCGGTCCTACAAGAACAACTAGTCTAGGAGGTAAAAGATACGGTTTGTTATTATTGATGATTTCTCTCGCTTTACATGGGTTTTATTTCTAGCTAGTAAAGACGAAGCATTTCCGTCATTTCAAAAATTATTTAAAAGAATTACAAACGAAAAGAATTCTTCTGTTTTGTCAATACGAAGTGATCATGGAAAAGAATTTGAAAATAAATCTTTTGAAGAATTTTGTAATGAAAATGGAATTGAACATAATTTTTCTGCACCAAGAACACCACAACAAAATGGAGTAGTTGAAAGAAAGAATAGAACATTAGAGGAAATGGCGCGTACCATGTTATGTGAAAGCAATCTTCCAAAATATTTTTGGGCAGAAGCTATTAACACTGCATGTTATGTTTTAAATCGTGCATTTATCAGACATGTTTTGAAAAAGACTCCATATGAACTTTGGAAAGGAAGAAAACCTAATATAAGTTACTTTCATGTTTTTGGATGTCGATGTTTTGTATTAAATAATGGAAAATCAAACCTTGATAAATTTGACGCTAAGTCTGATGAAGAATTTTTCTCGGATATTCTTTACATAGTAGAGCTTTTAGAATATTCAACAAAAAGACTTTAGTAGTTGAAGAATCAATTCATGTTATCTTTGATGAATCTAATGATCTTCCATCAAGGAAGGGAAAAGGTATAAATGATGCAGATGACATTGAAGATCAATTCAAGGACATCACATTAAAGGATAAGAACGATACACAAGAGGTAAGTGAAGAAGAGAACGCTGACCTACCTGAAGCCTCACAAGGTAATGATGAATTAGAAAGAGGATGGAGGTATGTTCTTACTCACCCTAAAGATCAAATTATTGGTGATCCTTCTCAAGGAGTAGAACTAGATCATCATTTAGAGATGCTTGTAATAATTTAGCATTTGTATCTAAAATTGAACCTAAATGTTATGATGATGCTAAAAATGATGTTGATTGGATTAATGCCATGCATGAGGAACTTAACCAATTTGAAAGAAATAATGTTTGGACTCTTATTGAAAGACCTCATGATCATCAAATTATTGGAACTAAATGGGTTTACAGAAACAAATTAGATGAACATGGTAATATAATTAGAAATAAGGCAAGATTGGTAGCTAAAGGTTATAATCAAGAAGAGGGAATTGATTTTGATGAAACTTATGCCCTGTTGCTAGATTAGAAGCCATTAGATTACTTCTTTGCTTATGCTTGTTATATGAATTTTAAATTATATCAAATGGATGTTAAAAGCGCTTTCTTGAATGGATATATTGCTGAACAAGTTTTTGTGGAACAACCACCCGGCTTTGAAAATCATTTGTTTCCAAATCACGTTTTCAAATTAAACAAGGCGTTGTATGGTTTGAAACAAGCGCCCCGGGCATGGTATGAAAGATTAAGCAAATTCTTGATTAGTAATGATTTTATTCGAGGAACTGTGGATACAACTTTATTTATTAAAAGGTAAAATAAAGATATATTAGTTATTCAAATCTATGTCGATGATATCATATTTGGTGCCACTAATGAATCTTTGTGCAAAGACTTTGCTAAGCTTATGCAGGGAGAGTTCGAGATGAGTATGATGGGTGAGCTGACCTACTTCCTCGGACTTCAAATTAAACCAAGCAAAGATGGGATCTTCATAAGCCAATCCAAATATACAAAAGAAATGATCAAGAAGTTTGCATGGAGACATCCAAGAGTATCGGTACCCCTATGAGCTCATCATGTAGACTTGAAACTTATAATTCTGAAAAATCTGTTGATTTAAAATTATATAGAGGTATGATTGGATCTTTGTTATATTTAACTGCTAGTAGGCCAGATATTTTATTTAGTGTTTGCATGTGTGCAAGATATCAAGCCAATCCGAAAGAATCACACTTGCTTGCTATTAAAAGAATATTTAAATATTTAAATGGTACAATAAATTTGGGTATATGATATGATAAACAATCTAGCATTGATTTAATAGGATACACTGATTCTGACTTTGCTGGATGTAAATTAGATAGGAAATCAACCACTGGAACTTGCCAGTTTCTAGGTGTTAACTTAATTTCATGGTTTAGCAAAAAACAAACTTCAGTAGCACTATTTACGGTCGAGGCCGAGTATGTTGCAGCTGGGAGTTGCTGTGCTCAAATTTTATGGATTAAGCAACAACTAGAAGATTATGGTATTAAACAAAAAGCCATACCTATAAAATGTGATAATACAAGTGCAATTAGTTTAACTAAAAATCCTATTCAACATTCCAGAACTAAACATATTGAAATTAGACATCATTTCATTAGAGATCACGTTAACAATGGAAATGTTGTTATTGAATTTTTAAATACTGAAAAACAAATTGCTGATATTTTTACTAAGCCACTTGATGAAACAAAATTTTATGAAATCAGAAGAGAATTAGGGATGTTTGATCCAACCATTTAATGAATCATTTAATGAAGTAATATGATATCTAAAAGTTATGACATCTTTAAATCACATCAATCAAAGGAATTTCATGTCAAATTAAATGCTTGTTGTAAGGCTTTGTCTTTTCAAATTAATAAAAGCTATGTTCTTTGAATTCTTCCAACCACCAGCCATTTGAAAAGCTTTTATTTTTTCTTTTGATGGCAGCTAACTGACCAGGCAACCAAATAGTCACATGGCCAGTTAACCATTTAGCCTATTCACTATATAACCTTTTTCTCCACTCATTTCTTTTCAAATCACGCCGTCTCCTTCATTCTCCCTCATTCAAACTCCAACCGAGCGTCTTCTCCATTCATCTCTCATTCTCAACCGTTTCTTTTATTCCTTCCATTAATCCTTCCTTCCATTCAACCTATTAATCTATCTAGAAGAAGTTGATGGCTCCCAAGAAGAAGGCAATCGCTAGAGATGACGATTGTGCCAATCTTCGTCGGAAGTCTTCCACGTCTTCTACTCAAATCAACTCCCTACTTGCTTCAAAATCTTTTGTTCATGGGAGGTTAGTAGACTTTAACTTTTTAGAACAAGAAGGTTTTAAAATTGGTAATTGTTAGTTAAACAAGGATGGGACAAACTGTTATCTACCAAAAGACCTATTTATCCTGAACTTATTAAGGAATTCTATGAAAACATTTCCTTTGGTAGTGGAACTATTTCTTCCATTATGAAAAAGACTAAAATAGACCTAGATGGTAAACCATTAGGATCTGCTTTGAAAATTCCATCTGAAGGGTTCTTAGAAATTCTCCCTAGTGAACGCAGATATAAAATTGGCCTAATCCTTAATATGGATGATTTGAAGCTAGTAAGATTGAAACGTTAGATGTAAATATTTTATCAGTTGAAAATCGGCTTTTCCATAGTATCATTGCTAAGATTCTCGCCCCTCGTGCTGGATCATTTAATGTGGTAAATGATAGGGACATTTGCTTAATGTATGATATCTTAATGGAAGACCCTGTTGATTTACCTGAATTAATGATGACCGTTATGAGAGAATCTTTGTCCAGAGCTAAGGCTGCTTTGCCCTACGGAATGTTTCTCACATATGTTTTTGAGTTTTTTTATATTAAACTTAAGGCGAAACTGCAGTGGCATTACGTCACTCTGACGTTTTTAATGCTCATTCACTGCACCGTATGGATTTTGCTAAAAGGGATGGTATTTGGTTAAAAGTTAGATCTAGAACAGGACAATCTAGTATGCCACTGCCTACTGTGAATCAACCTGCCTGTTCCCCTCAAAACTTTTTCACTTATGACTTCAGCCAACCTAATCCATATCTTGCTGCTATGACAGCTGACCAAAACCCTTTTCTACCTGATCCACCTGAAATCAATGTTTCTAGATCATCTTTTTGCAATAACAACCCTGCTCCTGCTCCTTTTCCAACTGTTAGATTATGTGATGATCAACTCCGTCATATAATCAATGAATTGACCCTTGCTACTTCTAGTCGAAGCTCTGGTGACAGTGCTTCTTCTGTCAATGATCAGACTCTTGTACCACATATTTCTTCTATTTTTGAAAACATGTCTGAATTTAAACTCATTCTTGAAAGGCTTGTTCATGATGTGAACATTCTTAATGGGAGAGTTTTTCATCACAACAAATCTGTCATGGAATGGATCCTGAAGGAGGTAAATTTACTTAAAAGCAAGCTTGAAAACTTTGAGACTAAGGCAGAGTGGGTAGAATATCAAATGAGATCGAGCCAGACCCAGACCCGAGATGCAGCAAACGCTGTTGATCATTGGACTGCAACCCTCTCAAGGCTGAGTCAACTCATGGAGACTCTCATCACTTGTTCTGCCACCTCTGCGCCTGATGCTTCTTTTTCTCATCCGCACCTTTTCACTCCATCGTCACGGCCCTCCTCCGTCAAGCCTGAATCTTCAAGCAAGCCAAATGTTTCTTCAGTGCATATTTCTTCATTTGATGATGACAAGTGATTGTACTTAACTTATGTGGTTTTGTAGTATTTGAACAAACTTGTTATGCTTGTTTATGTGTATGCACTATGACTTGAAACAATGACATGTAATATCTATTGTCTTGTACTGATCTGCATGACTGTTTTTAATTATGCAATGAATGTTAACATCTCCTTAATCTATTATGCTTAAAGTTATTGCAAGACTCTTCAAACTTCTTTTTGATTAATGATAAAAAGGGGGAGAAGAATGTTGCTTGCATACATTAAGGAATGGAGTAAAATAGTAACTCCATATATTCAGGGGGAGAAAAGAAAAAGATTTCACTTATTTAATTTGACAGGGGGAGAAATTAATGTTTTCTGATTACTCCTGTTTACTTATTAAACTTCCATATATACACTTGCTCTTTATATGCTTAAAGGTTTTGTCATCATCAAAAAGGGAAGATTGTTGACCCCAGATTGATTTTGATGATTACAAAACAAATTAAGCAATTCTAAGATTGATACAGGGAAGTTCGGTCGCCTTGCAAGTAAGTATCTTCATACAAAATTGACTGGTAAGAAAGTACTTTATTTTACTTTGCTTTAGATATTTTTATTTTTTCTTGAAGTTAACTGGTTAGCTAGCTTGTTCTTTCAATTAGCTAGCTAGCATGCCCCTCAGCTAACTAAAATTATCGCCACAGTGATTGGGCCGAACGATCTTGTATTTTAGCTAGCTGTTTAGCTAGCTGAAGTTTCTTCAGGTAACTAAAATGCTCGTCTCAGTTAGATGGCCGAAAATCCTCCTTTTTTAGCTAGTTGGTGAGTTAGTTTATTAGCTAGCTGGAGCCCTTTTAGCTAACTAAGAAACTTGTCTCAGGTGCCTGGCTGAACGTCCTTTTCTTTTAGTCAACTGGTGAGCTAGCTTGTTAGCTAGCTGGAATTCCTTCAGCTAACTGATTTGCTCGTCACAGTGCATTGGCCGAACACCCTCCAATTTTAGCTAGCTAGCTGGATGTCTTGTTAGCTAACTGAAACTCCTTTTAGCTAGCTGATGTTTCTTTTAGTTAACTGCTTAGCTAACTATTTCATCCTGGAGCTAACTACTCATCTAACTGATTTTTACAGGGAACGTCTCAGCCGTGGGATTCAAAATTCAGTTAACTAAAGAGCTAGCTGACTGTTGGTTAGTTAGCTGGAGAGTTAACTACTATATCAGAACAGATGGCTGCCTTTTTGCTCAGTTAGCTGGAGAGCTAACTAAGCTGGATGGACAACATATTGCTTTTGCTTCTAGTTATCTCGTGAGTTAACTGGCCATTCTTCAGTTAGCTATTCAGCTAACTAGCTGTCTTGTTTTTCTCCTACAGTCGAGTGGATTTCAAATTAAGTTAGCTGGAGAGCTAACTATGATAGCATGAATTTTTCTCTCTGCCGTTACTTTTTCTCTGATAGTTAGCTAAAGAGCTAACTGACTTTCGCTTAGTTAGCTGCCAAGCTAACTGATGTGCTGCCTCAGGACGATTCTTTTTTGTGACCTCTCTGGTTAGCTAACTGATTAGCTAGCAGAGGTTTCTTGCTTTGCTCTTGGAAGATGGAATTCATATCCTCAGCTACCTGGAGCCTCTTTTTTTTAATCCACCGCCGCCTAAGCTTTTAAGAGTGCTCTTTCTCTTCTCTCTCTCTCTCTATTGCTATTTCAAGCTATATTTAACTTTTGATTTTTAAATTTTTACAGTGCTCATCCTTCCTCAAATGGAGATCTGCATTCAATGCTTAAGGAAACATGTTTAACGGTTATATTTTCTTCCCGTTATTATTTTCATTTATTTCTTATGTATCAAATGGATATCTTCTTGTTAGATGGATATAAATAGCTGGGATTAGAAGCACACCCAGACGATTTTTAAAAAAGAAAGTTCAAAGAGAGAAAAATCCAAGAAAAGAGCCTTCATTGCATATTTGTTGAGTGGTTGCTGGGCATTCAAGTTCATTCCTTGCTCCGAAAGGTCGTCCGAATCATTGAAGCTTTTCAAGCATTCAAGACTTCAGCTGCTTCAACCTAGTTCATTTATTGCTGAGTTTATCGCTTCAAAAGTTGTAAAGTATTTTTCGAATATTTGCTCATTGTAGGAGCTTCTCCTTTACAGACTCTGATTATCTTGTAAAAGGGTTAGTGAACCATGGTTTGTTGTTGGCTTCCTTGTGCCATTGAAACAAGAGGACTAGCCTAGGTTTGGCTAGGGGTTTTTGGCTTCCTTGTGCCGTGAAACAAGAGGACTAGCCTAGGTTTGGCTAGGGTTTTTGGCTTCCTTGTGCCGTATAAACAAGAGGGCTAGCCTGGTTCGGCTAGAGGTTGTAATCGTTGTGATATGATTAGTGAATTCCCAAAGGTATTCGAGAGTGGATGTAGGTGCTGAGTTTGACACCGAACCACTATAAACTTCTGTGTGTTTGTGGTTGTTTGCTTTTCTATTGTTATTATTTGTGCACCCCACTTCACCGCTGCAAATCAAATTAGGGTTAAAAGCACATATATCTGCATAGCTATTAAATTTTTTTTTAAATAACCCAATTCACCCCCCTCTTGGGTTACTACATCTGGGCAACACCTGTTAATTGACTGCTTTGTTTTGGAGCTAACTGGTTTCTTTCTTAGCTAACTATTATTTTTTCACAGGGAATCCAAGCCGAGCGCCATTTAATTTCAGTTAGCTGAAGAGTTAGCTAACTTTTGGTTTAGTTAACTGGAAAGCTAGCTCCTCACTAGGCATATGGCTGCCTTTTTTCATTAGTTAGCTGATGAGCTAACTCTCCTGGATGGATGCTTTATTGCTTTTTGAGTTCAGTTAGCTGGGAAGCTAACTACCAGTTGCTTAGTTAGCTGAATAGCTAACTCATCATTCTCTGATGGCATTGTTTCTCCTGCAGACCGAGCGCCATTCCATTTTAGTTAGCTGGGGAGCTAACTATCGTTTCAATTGATCTTTCTCTGAGCTGTGTGATTGCTTGTCAGTTAGCTAGAGAGCTAACTATCTGTTGGCTTAGTTAGCTAAGTAGCTAACTGATGGGACTTGACTTTTTTTCCTGAGCCGCGTGGATTGCTTGTTAGTTAGCTGGGAAGCTGACTAATCGTTGCTTTAGCTAGCCAAGGAGCTAGCTCCTCCTTTCTGAGCCTTTTTACTTTTGGCGTGTAATCTCTTGGAAGATAGCTTATGAGCTAGCTGAGGACTCCTCCTCCTCTCATGGCCGATTATCTTCAACACTCTCAGCTGCCTTGAATTAATTCTGGTTAGCTACCTTTCTGGCCATTTTGGTCATGCTCATCTCTCTCTACTTTATTTTGATTGCTATTTTTAGCTATACTAACTTTTAATTGTTGAATTATGACAGAGTTCTTCCTACCTCAAATGGATTCATGCATTCAATGCTTAAGGGAAATAATCTCAACGGTTATCTTTTCTTCCTATTTTTATTTCCATTTATTTTAATTGTGTCTAATGGATTTTTTGCTGTTGGATCGTTATATATAGCTGAGATTAGAAACAAAACATGATGGATTTTGAAGAAGAGAAATACTAGAGAGATATCCAAGAAAGAAAGCTTTTATTGCATATTTTCAGAGTGGTTGAAAGCTAGTTGTTGTGCATTGAAGATCATTCATTGCTGAAAAGTCGTCCAGATCCTTTAAAGCCTTCAAGCAAATCAAGAGTCCAGCCACCTCAACATTGTTCATTTATTGCTGAGGATTTGCTACAAATTTGTAAAGTATTCTCTGAATATTTGCTCATTATAGGAGCTACTTGTTATCAATTACTTTGAATCCTTTGTAAAAGGGTTAGTGTTAACCCTTTGGTTCTTGTTGGCCTCCTTGTACCGTTAAACAAGAGGACTAGCCTGGTAAGGCTAGGGTTGGCTTCCTTGTGCCATTAAACAAGAGGACTAGCCAGGGAAGGCTACGAGTTTTGGCTGCCTTGTGCCTTGTAAAACAAGAGGGCTAGCCGGGGAAGGCTAGAGGTTGTAATCGTTGTGATATGATTAGTGAAATTCCCAAAGGTTTTGGGGAATGGACGTAGGTGCTGAGTTTGACACCGAACCACTATAAAATCTTCTGTGTTTGTGGTTGTTTGATTCTCTGTTACTATCTTGTGCACTACACTATACTGCTGCAAATCAAATTTAAATTAAGGGTTAAAGCACATACTTGCATAGTAATAAATTTTTAATACCCAATTCACTCCCCTCTTGGGTTGCTACATCTGGGCAACAAGTGGTATCAGAGTAGTGTGCTCTTGATTTCTAGCTTTGATTAGCTTGAGCCAAAGATCAGTAGTAATCCAAATGGGATCTATGTTGATTGAAGGGCAGTCAACTAATAGACCACCTTTGTTCAGTGGAACAAATTACACATATTGGAAAGCACGAATGAAAATCTTCATTCAAGCACTAGATTATGATTTATAGGGAATCATAATTAATGGACCACACACACCCACTGTTAAGATTGATAATATTGATATTGCAAAACCTGAATCTGAATGGGATGAGCAAGATAAGAAACTAGCTCAATTAAATGCTAAAGCTATGAATGTTCTTTATTTCTCTCTTGATGCAAATGAGTTTAATCGCATATCTACTTGCATGTCTGCTAAAAAATCTAGGATAGACTTGAAGTCACCCATGAAGGAACAAATCAAGTCAAGGAATCCAAAATAAATATACTTGTTCATAAGTATGAATTGTTTAAGATGGATTCTGCTGAGAATATCACTGATATGTTTACAAGATTTACTGATATTATTAATGGACTGAAAAGTCTTGGAAAATCTTACGCTAACAGTGATCTTGTTAGAAAAATCTTAAGATCTTTACCTAGGTCATGGGAATCCAAAGTCACTGCAATACAAGAAGCAAAAGATCTCAACACTTTATCACTTGAAGAGTTAGTTGGTTCTTTGATGACTCATGAGCTTCAGCAATGACAACACATTGATGAGGATGAATCAAAGAAGAAAAAGAACTATGGCATTAAAAAGTGCAACTCAAGATGATGAAAGTGAGGATACTACAAGTGATAGTGAGAAAGATGATGAAATGACACTTATGTCAAGGAAATTCAAAAGGTTCATGAAAAGAAAGAAATTTGGAAAAAGAAAATATTTTGTCAAAGGAGATCATAATAGCAAAGATAAGGAAAAGAGTGAACCTCCTACATGCTATGAGTGCAAGAAACCTGGACATATCAGACCTGAATGTCCACTATTAAAGAAAGGATCTAAAAGAGTAAAGAAGAAAGCAATGATGGCTACATGGAGCGACAGTGAAGCTACAAGTTCAGAAGATGAAGAGAAAACTGAAATTGCAAATGTTTGTTTCATGGCTGATAATGATGAGGTAAGTCCTAGCTTTCTAGGTGACTTTACTTTTGATGAATTACATAGTGCATTTTATGAACTTGTTGATGATTTTGCAAACTTAAGTTCAAAGAACAAAGATTTAAAAAATGAAATCAAAAATCTTATTCTTGAAAAGGAAGAATTTCAAAAGATAATGAATCATTGTTAAAGGAAAACCAAGATTTAAAAAGGAAGTAAATAAATTAAAACCAATTGTTGATAGATTTACTTTAAGCTCAGAAAAATTAGAAATAATATTGAATAGTCAAAGAGTTGTTTACAATAGAGCTGGTCTTGGGTATAATCCTTTTGAAAGACAAAAATTTTTGAAAAATATTTATGTTCATGGTAATGACTCAACCAAAATTACATGTTTTAAATGTGAAAAATTAGGACATAAAGCTTATACTTGTCACACACACAAGGTGAGAAAAATATGGGTTCCAAAAGGAACTATCTTGACTAACCCCAAAGGACCTAAGAAAGCTTGAGTACCTAAGAACAAAATTTGAAATTATGTATGCAGGTGTGTCTTGCAACCCGAGCAATTAAAAGATAATGGTACTTGGATAGCGGGTGCTCAAGACATATGACCGGTAATGAATCACAATTCATCACTTTGGAGACAAAAGATGGAGGTGTTGTTACTTTCGGTGATAATGGCCAAGGAAAAATAATTGGTATTGAAAAAATAGGTATCACACCTCATGCTTATATTGATAGTGTCTTACTTGTGAAAGGACTGAAACATAATTTACTTAGTATTAGTCAATTATGTGACAAAGGATTTAATGTTACATTTGAATCATCCTTATGTATTGTTAAAAATCCTGCAAATAAAAATATGAAATTTATTGATCAAAGGCATGGTAATGTATACATTGTTAATTTAAATGATTTGCATGATCAAAATATTGATTGCCTAGTTGCTACAAACAATAAAACTGATAATAGTTGGTTATGGCATCGTAAGCTAGCTCATGCAAGCATGGATTTATTATCTAAATTAATTAAGAAGGATTTAGTACATGGTTTGCCAAAACTTATTTTTGAAAAAGATAAGATTTGTAATGCTTGTCAATTTGGAAAACAATCCCGAGTATCTTTTAAATCAAAGAATTTAGTTTCAACCACTAGACCTTTAGAACTCTTGCATATGATTTATTTGGTCCTACAAGAATAACTAGTCTAGGAGGAAAAAGATATGGTTTTATTGTTATTGATGATTTTTCTCGTTTTACATGGGTTTTATTTTTAACTAGTAAAAATGAAGCATTTCCAGTATTTCAAAAATTATTTAAAAGAATTATATTCTTCTGTTTTATCAATTCGAAGTGATCATGGAAAGGAATTTGAAAATAAATCTTTTGAAGATTTTTGTAATGAAAATAGAATTAAACATAATTTTTTGCACCAAGAACACTACAACAAAATGGAGTAGTAGAAAGAAAGAATAGAACTTTAGAAGAAATGGCCCGTACCATATTGTGTGAAAGCAATCTTCCAAAATATTTTTGGGCAGAAGCTATCAACACTGCATGCTATATTTTAAATCATGCATTGATTAGACCTGTTTTGAAAAAGACTCCATATGAGCTTTGGAAAGGAAGAAAACATAATATAAGTTACTTTCACGTTTTTGGATGTCGATGTTTTGTTTTAAATAATGGAAAATCAAACCTTGATAAATTTGATGCTAAATCTGATGAAGGAATTTTTCTCGGTTATTCTTTGCATAGTAGAGCTTTTAGAGTATTTAACAAAAAGACTCTAGTAGTTGAAGAATCAATTCATGTTATCTTTGATGAATCTAATAATCTTCCATTAAGGAAGAGAAAAGGTATAAATGATGCAGATGAAATTGAAGATCAACTCAAGGATATCACTCTGAAGGACAAAAATGACTCAGATACACAGGAAGCAAATGAAGAAGGGAACGCTGACCTACCTGAAGCCTCATAAGGTAATGATGAATTAGAAAGAGGATGGAGGTACGTTCTCAGTCACCCTAAAGATCAAATTATAGGTGATCCATCTCAAGGAGTTAGAACTAGATCATTATTTAGAGATGCTTATAATAACTTAGCATTTGTATCTAAAATTGAACCTAAATGTTATGATGATGCTAAAAATGATGTTGATTGGATTAATGCCATGCATGAGGAACTTTACCAGTTTGAAAGAAATAATGTATGGACTCTTACTGAAAGCCCTCATGATCATCAAATTATTGGAACTAAATGGGTTTTTAGAAACAAATTGGATGAACATGGTAATATAATTAGAAATAAAGCAAGATTAGTAGCTAAGGGTTATAATCAAGAAGAGGAAATTAATTTTGATGAGACTTATGCCCCTGTTGCTAGATTAGAAGCTATTAGATTACTTCTTGCTTATGCTTGTTTTATAAATTTTAAACTATATCAAATGGATGTTAAAAGTGCTTTCTTGAATGGATACATTGTTGAACATGTTTTTGTGGAACAACCATCCGGATTTGAAAATCACTTGTTTCCAAACCACGTTTTTAAATTGAACAAAGCTTTATATGGTTTAAAACAAGCACCCCGGGCTTTGTATGAAAGATTAAGCAAATTCTTGATCAGTAATGACTTTATTCGAGAAAATATGGATACAACTTTATTTATTAAAAGACAAGTTAAAGATATATTAATTATTCAAATCTATGTTGATGATATCATATTTGGTGCCACTAATGATTCTTTGTGCAAGGATTTTGCTAAGCTTATACAGGGAGAGTTCGAAATGAGTATGATGGGAGAGCTGAACTACTTCCTCGGACTACAAATCAAACAAAGCAAAGACAGAATCTTCATAAGCCAATCTAAATTTATCAAAGAAATGATCAAGAAGTTTTGGCATGGAGCATCCAAAACGATCGGTACCCCTATGAGCTCATCGTGTAGACTTGAATCTTATAATACTGAAAAGACTGTTGATTTGAAATTATATAGAGGCATGATAGGATTATTGTTATATTTAACTGCTAGTAGACCAGATATTTTATTCAGTGTTTGCATGTGTGCTAGATATCAAGCCAATCCTAAAGAGTCACACTTGCTTGCTGTTAAAAGAATATTTAAATATTTAAATGGAACAGTAAATTTAGGTTTATGGTATGACAAACAATCTAGCATTGACTTAATAGGATACACTGATTTAGATTTTGCTGAATGTAAAATAGATAAGAAATCAACTAGTGAAACTTGCCAGTTTCTAGGTGTTAACTTAATTTCATGGTTTAGCAAAAAGCAAACTTCAGTAGCACTGTCTACGGCTGAAGCCAAATACGTTGCAGCTGAAAGTTGCTGTGCTCAAATCTTATGGATTAAGCAACAGCTAAAAGACTATGGCATTAAACAAAAATCCATACCTATAAAATATAATAATACAAGTGCAATCAGCTTAACTAAAATCCTATTCAACATTTCAGAACCAAACATATATAAATTAGACATCATTTCACTAGAGATCATGTTAACAATGGAAATGTTGTTACTGAATTTATAAATACTGAAAACCAAATTGCTAATATTTTTACTAAGCCTCTAGATGAAACAAAATTTTATGAAATTAGAAGAGAATTAGGAATGTTTGATCCTACTGCTTAATGAATCAATTGATAAAATATTTTTATGCTTTTTGATATCTGAAAACTAAAGTTGCATGACATCTTTCAATCAAATCTCTTTATGGAATTGAATGCCTTAAGTGTGCTAGAAGTTAACTAGACTTTAAAGTTGAATTAATGGAAAATCCACCAACCGACCAAATCCTCTTTTGAGAAATAAAATGCTTTACATTCAATCCACCAACCAGCCAATTCATTCCTCATTTATTCTTTTCATGGTAGCTAACCAACCAGGCAACCAAACAGTCACCTGGCCAGTTAACCGCCTAGAGCTTTCCCTATATATAACTTTTTCATTCATGAAACCATCCATCTCAAGCACTTCTTCATACCGTCTCCTCATTCAAACAGTTCTTCATCATCCATCTTCTCATCTTCCAATCAATCCTTCCCCAAATCGTCCTCTATTTTTTTTTCATCTAACTTCATTCCATCATACTTCCTAGCTCTTTTCTCTATTTATCTTTCTAGAAGATCATGGATTGCTCCCAAGAAGAAAGCAATCTCGAGGGATGATGATTCTGATCTTCGAAGGAAGTCTTCCTCATCTTCTTCTCATATCAACACTCTGATAGCCGCCAAATCATTTGCTCATGGCAGGTTAGTTGATTTTAACTTCCTAGATCAAGAAGGTTTTAAAATTGGAAAACTTTTTACAAATCAAGGTTGGGCTAAACTGTTATCTACCAAAAGACCTATATATATCCTGAATTAATTAGAGAATTTTACGAAAATATAACCTTTGGTAGTGGAACTATTTCTTCATGTGTCAAGAAGACTAGGATTGACCTTAACTCTAAAACGTTAGGTTCCGCCTTAAACATTCCTTTTGATGGTATCTTAGAAATCCTTCCCAGTGAACGAGGTTACAAACTTGGTATGATCCTTAATATTGATGATAATGAAGCTAGCAACATAGATACTCTTGATGCAAACATGTTATCAGTTGAAAATAGACTATTTCATAGTATCATTGCCAAGATTCTTGCCCCTAGAGCTGGTTCATTTAATGTAGTAACAGATAGAGACATATGTTTGATGTATGACATTCTAATAGAAGACCCAGTAGATCTACCCTATCTTATGATGTCTATAATGAAAGAATCCCTGAGTATGTCGAAGGCTGCATTGCCTTACGGTATGTTTCTCACATATGTGTTTGAGTTTTTCAATATAAAGCTTAAAGGAGAAACTGCGGTAGCATTACGTCAAACTGACGTGTTTAATGCTCACTCGCTGCACCATATGGACTATGCCAAAAGAGATGGTGTTTGGATTAAGGTTAGATCTAGAACTGGACAATCTAGTAATATGCCGCCACCTAGTATGCCTGCTCCTGCCTGTTCACCTCAAAACTTCTTTAACTTTGATTTCCATCAACCAAATCCGTACATTGCAGCTATGATAGCTGATCAAAATCCATTTTTATCTGAACCTCCTGATGTCACTGCTGCTGGACCCTCCTTTCGAAATGACAACCCTACTCCTGCTCCTCCTATCATTCGTATCTGTGAAGAACAACTCCAACAAATTATCCATCAATTGTCCTTTGCTAATTCCAGTCGAAGCTCTGGAGACGGTGCTTCTTCAGTTAATGATCAAGCTCTTGTACCTGATATTTCATCAGTTTTTGAGACTCTTTCTCAGTTCAAGATTATTCTAAGCCAACTTGTCCATGATGTTAACATTCTTAATGGTCAAGTTTTCCATCATAATGAGTCTGTCTTGGACCGGATCTTGAAGGAGATTAATTTCTTAAAAACTAAAAATAAAAACTTTGAGACCAAGGCTAAATGGGTAGAATATCAGATGAGAGTCAATGCAAGCCAGACTAGGGATGCCACAAATGCAGTTGATCACTGGACCGCATCTCTCTCTAGGCTGAGCCGGCTTGTGGAAACCTACATTACTCTTTCTGCCACTTCAGCTCCTGATGCTTCATATTCACATCCACACCTCTGGTCTCCTCTAACTCAACCTTCACAAGACAAGCCAGGAACCTCCAGAAAGCAAGATGAATCCTCAGTACAAATTTCTTCTGATAATGATGAGAAGTGAATGTATTTCTTTCAGTGATGAATGTTTATGACTCTACTTTTTGTGTTGTATGACTTCAAACTATGACATGTAATATCTGTATTGACTTTACTTAAACTTGTAATGCTCTGTATGACTATTATGCATATGTTTGAATGTTTACATTGTCTTGATGTATTATGCTTGAATTCATTGCAAAATTCTTCAATCTTCTTTTTGATCAATGACAAAAAGGGGAAGAAGAATGCTGCATACATTAAGGTAATGGAGAAAAGTAATAACTCCATATATTCAGGGGGAGTTTACTTATTCAGATTGATAGGGGAAGAAAGTAATGTTTTTCTATTTCCACTCCTGTTTATTCATATTACTTCCCATATTTTCTCTTTGCATGCTTAAGGGTTTTGTCATCATCAAAAGGGGGAGATTGTTGACCCTACATTGATTTTGATATTTACAAAATAATTAAGCAATGGTTAATTCTATTTATCAAGCTTGTTGCAGGAAAGTTCAGATGCTCTACAAGTAAGTATCTTCATGCATAATTTTATGTGAGTATATATTCATTTTATCTTGCCACTTGTTTGCTATCAAATTCTTTGCTATCAAATTCACTATGGTCGTTCTACTTTATCTTGGGAGTTAGCTATTTAGCTAGCTTGCTCTTCCTGTTAGCTAGCTGGCACATCAAATAGCTAACTACCATTGATTCTCAGTGCCTGGCCGAGCCTTGTCTTTTTTAAGCTAGCTGGCTAGCTAGCTTGCTCCTTCATTAGCTAGCTAGAATTCCTTGTTAGCTAGCTTGGCCTCTTTGTGAGTTAGCTGGATTATATTTTAGTTAACTATGGATTTGAACGCCTTTGTGCTAGCCGATTGCTTTGGGTATTAGTTAGCTAATTAGCTAACTTGACTTCCCTATTAGCTAGCTAGCTTTCCTTTTAGTTAACTATCAATCCATGTTACCATGTCTTGGCCGAATGCCCCTTCCTTTTAGCTGACTGGTGAGCTAGCTGATGCTTCTCTTAGCTAGCTAGAATCCCCTGTTAGTTGACTGCTTTATTTTGGAGCTAACTGGTTCCTTTCTTAGCTAACTATTATTTTTTCACAGGGAATCCAAGCAGAGCGCCATTCCATTTTAGTTAGTTGGAGAGTTAGCTAACTTTTGGTTTAGTTAACTAGAAAGCTAGCTCCTCACTGGGCGTATGGCTACCTTTTTTCATTAGTTAGCTGATGAGCTAACTTTCCTGGATGGATGCTTTATTGCTTTTTGAGTTCAGTTAGCTGGGAAGCTAACTACCAGTTGCTTAGTTAGCTAAATAGCTAACTCATCATTCTCTGATGGCATTGTTTCTCCTGCAGACCAAGTGCCATTCCATTTCAGTTAGCTGGGGAGCTAACTATTGTTTCAAAGGATCTTTCCTTGAGCCATGTGATTGCTTGTCAGTTAGCTGGAGAGCTAATTATCTGTTGTCTTAGTTAGCTATGTAGCTAACTGAGGGGACTTGACTTTTTCTCCTGAGCCGCGTGGATTGCTTGTTAGTTAGCTGGAAGCTGACTAATTGTTGCTTAGCTAGCCAAGGAGCTAGCTCCTCCTCTTCTGAGCCTTTTTACTTTTGGTGTGTAATCTCTTGGAAGCTAGCTTATGAGCTAGCTGAGGACTCCTCCTCTCATGGCCGATTGTCTTCAACACTCTCAGCTGCCTGGAATTAATTCCAGTTAGCTGCCTTCTAGCCATTTTGGGCGTGCTCCTCTCTCTCTCTCTACTTTATTTTGATTGCTATTTTCAGCTATACTAACTTTTGATTTTTGAATTATGACAGAATTCTTCCTACCTCAAATGGATTCATGCATTCAATGCTTAAGAGAAATAATCTCAACGGTTATCTTTTCTTCCCGTTTTTATTTCCATTTGTTTCAATTGTGTGTAACAAATCTTTTTGCTGTTGGATCGTTATATATAGCTGAGATTAGAAGCAAAACATGATGGATTTTGAAGAAGAGAAATACAAGAGAGATATCCAAGAAAGAAAGCTTTTATTGCATATTTTTGGAGTGGTTGAAAGCTACTTGCTGTGCATTGAAGATCATTCATTGCTGAAAAGTCGTCCAGATCCTTTAAAGCCTTCAAGCAAATCAAGAGTCCAGCCACCTCGACATTGTTCATTTATTGCTAAGGATTTGCTACAAATTTGTAAAGTATTCTCTTAATATTTGCTCATTATAGGAGCTACTTGTTTTCATTTACTTTGAATCCTTTGTAAAAGGGTTAGTGTTAACCCTTTGGTTCTTGTTGGCCTCCTTGTGTCGTTAAACAAGAGGACTAGCCTGGTAAGGCTAGGGGTTGGCTTCCTTGTGCGTTAAACAAGAGGACTAGCCAAGGAAGGCTAGGGTTTTTAGCTGTCTTGTGCCTTGTAAAACAAGAGGGCTAACTGAGGAAGGCTAGAGGTTGTAATCATTGTAATACGATCAGTGGAATTCTCTATGGTTTTGGGGAGTGGACGTAGGTGCTGAGTTTGGCATCGAACCACTATAAAATCTCCTGTGTTTGTGGTTGTTTGATTCTCTGTTACTATCTTGTACACTACACTACACCACTGCAAATCAAATTTAAATTAAGGGTTAAAGCACATACTTGCATAGTAATAAATTTTTAATACCCAATTCATCCTCCTATTGGATTGCTACATCTGGGCAACATCTTGGTGTCCATATCTTTCTTGAAATATGTATCCACATACCCACATATCTACCTACAAGCATTCTTGGACAATTTAGAGAATCTCTCAGCACCTTTTCACTATCAACAGTAGATGCCAACTCCAACTATTACCACCAAGTACTCGAAGATCCCCTTCAGTGCTCCCTGCTAGGCTTCGCCATGAACCTGCTTACCCAACTCACTGCATGGGCTATATCTAGCTTGCAACATACCAAAGCATACATGAGGCTTTCCACACCAGAGGTATATGGTACTTTTTCATATTCTAAGCCTCCACCTCAGTTTGTGGCGACATTGTCTTTAACAAAGAGAAGTCCCTAGCCAAATGCAGTGCTACCGTTTTGGCCTCCTTCATCTCTAATTTCTCCAAGACCTTTTTGATGTAGCCATCTTGAGACAAATGCAGTACACCTTGATTTGGTTTTTGATGATTTTCATCCCTAGGATTTTTTGGTAGGCCCCAAATCCTTCATCTCAAACTTTCGAGACAAGGCTGCCTTCAATTCTTGCACAACTATGCTACTCTTGCATGCTATCAACATGCCATCTACATATAAAAGTAAGTACACCCTATCCATCTTTCAAAGACTTAACATAAATATAAGAATCAAATTCACACTTGAAAAATCTAATACTCCTCACATAGGTATCAAACCTCTTGTACCACTGCCTTAGTGACTACTTCAACTCGTATAAGGATTTCTTCAATAGGTAGTCCTTCCCATCTGATCCTGGTTCTCTAAACCCTGGTGGCTGCTTCATGTATATGCCCTCCTCCAAATGACCATGGAGAAATGCCATCTTTACATCCATCTGCTCCAACTCCAAGTCCTGAGCTGCTACAATGCTGAGCAATACCCTGATAGAAGTGTACCTAATGACTGGAGAAAATAACTTGCTATAATCAATGCCTTCCTTCTAAGAGTATCCCTTAGCCACTAGTCTAGTCTTGTATCTGATATCCTCATGCTTGAAGGTCCTTTCTTGCATTGAAAAACCCATTTACAGCCAATGGATTTCTTTCCTTATGGCAACTGGACCAATTACTATGTTTCATTCTTGTAGACTGACTACATCTCCTCTGCCATGGCTTGGATCCACCTATCTATGTCCTGACTCTCCATGGCCTCCTCATAGGTATAGGTATATTCATTCACTATCACCAGGGCATATGACATCGAATCTTTGAAGTCATATCAATCTGGTGGTTGCATGTTCCTTTTGGGCTTGTGCAGTGCGACCCCAACATCTGTCCTCCATCCCCTGGCTCTTGCTAAACTCCTTGGCTTCTGCCTCCCATGTCAGTCCTCTCCACTTGAATCTTAAATCCCCCTGGTCCATTTGCAAATGACACTACTGTGTAGGAGGTCATCTGCCCAGTGCTGCCTTACTATACTTTCTGGTGCTCTTGCTGTGCTTCTATGCCATCTTGGCTTTGGAGGACTGAGTTCTCATCAAAGGTCACATCCCTGCTTATGAGGATCTTCTTTTCCAAGAGGTCCCACAATTAATACCCCTTAATATCACACGGATAGCCCAGGAATACCATCTTCATTGTTCTGGCATCCGGCTTGATCCATTCCCCGACATCAACATGCACATATGTTGTGCACCCAAACACCTTTAGATGGTTCAGGCTAGCCTTCCTTCTAGACCACATCTCCTCTAGAATATCTCCATCCAACCTAGTGTGCAGATATCGATTCACCAAATAACTAGCTACATCCACTGCATCAACCCAGAACACCTTATGAAGCCTTGCCTGTAGCCTCATGCACCTTGCCTTTTCCAAAAGTGTTATGTTCATCAGCTCGGCCACTCCATTTTGTTAAAGAGTTTCCTTCATTAGAAGCACCTTTTGATGCCCCACTCCTCACAAAAGCTATGAAACTCCATGCTAGCATACTCCTTGCCATTATTTGATCTCAAACACTTCACACTCTTGCCTTGTTCCTTCTCAATCTCAGCCTTCCAAACTTTGAATCTGGTGAAGACTTTTGATTTTCTAATCATGAAGTAGACCCAAACCTTCCTTGAGAAATCATCAATCTGGGTCAAGAAGTATCTTGCCCCATTTTTGGCTGAAACTAGGGCTGGTCCCCATATATCTATGTGTACCAATTCTAGGGTATTGCACTTCTGGCTGTGCTTACTGTGAACTAAAATCTCTTCTGCTTTTTTATTTGACATGGCTCATAGATCTCCATATCTTCACTGCTCAGATTTAGAATCAGCCCCCTTTTGCTTAGTTCCTTCAACCCCTTGTCTCCTAATAAACGCACGCACAAATAATCATCATAAACATATTAATTAAGTGGTCAAATTACCTTTATTATTTAATATTTAATTATTTTATATAATATTTATAGGTAAATCCTATAAACTTAAAGAGCTCAATTTTAGGAGTCCAACGATGCAAACGACACTCAAATCGGACTTAAAATGAGCTCGGAATTAAATTTACAATGATTTATCTGTTTCTGCACGTATCTCAAAGCAAAGTCGGAAATCCAATTGCCGATTTTATCGTCTTTTCACCCAAATTTTCCTTCTTTTCTCCCAATTCTTCTCCTCTTCCGATTCAATCATTCCCCCCACCAATCAAGAAATAAATTGGATTGGAAATTCTCAAATTGGAAGTGTGAACTTCATATGGAAGGAATTTTGATTTGTCCGCAATATCTCTGGGATTTCTCCGTGCTCGCATCGTCTCTGCATCCCAGCGTTTGATATGGAAAAAGGATCACATCTTCTCCATGTCTGGGCCGTGTCTGGGCCTCTACAAATAGCAGCAAAGGGTGGGAAGCCAGAGGGAGTTAGGGAGAGCAATTGGGAGCTCTCAGGCGGCCGTCCATGGATTTGGAGGCTCTATCCGAAGGTTCTGCGTCCATGGGTTCGTGGAAGCTCTGTACCCGTAAGCGATCATGAGGCTCTGTTCGTGAGTTCATAAGGATCCGTTTGAGGCTTGGAGGAGAGTTCAGAGGAATTCGCAGGAGCGATCTTGAGGATCTGTTCGTGGATTCGTGGAGGCTCCGTTCGATGTTCGTGAAGGCTCTGTTCGAAGAAGCTTTGGAGGCATCTGCAAAGGAAGAACAGAGCCTGGCTTGGTTCAGCCCGGTTTGGCCCGGTTTGATTTAGGAAGAATTTGTTACTTTCTTGTTGCTATCAGAAATTAAAACTCTTTAATTTTAATATACACTTTTGGATGCTATGAAATAAAAATTTTTATTCATGTTTAATTTTTATTGAATTCTATTTAAGTGGAAATAATTCTTGACTGATCTATTCTTAAAAGGATGGGCCGTGATCTACGGGTACGGGCCATGCTCTTATAAGATAGATCATATCTTAATTATTTTTTACTACTAATTATCTATTTATTTAAATTTATAAATTTATTTTAAGATAACCGCTAAAGTCCCTATAGATTCGATCCCTTACTCTCACTATTCTATTAGTAAATTAAGGTGTTTTAATCGTTGCGCTACGACATGCATCAGATTTTGGCACCGTTGCCGGGACTTAAGTGCATTATTTTAAAAAAAATATAAAAAAATAAAAAAATAAAAAAATTATTAAGTTAATTTTCTCTTAATTTTATTCTTATTTTTAATTTTTGAATAATTATTGTATATTTATTATTTTTATTACCTTAATTGTTAGAATTTCATATTTTGTTTTTAACATATAAAAAAAATTATTACTTTCCTTCTTGTCACAAATTCACTTTTAACCTAATCAAATTTTCCTTTTAATTAACTTACCTTAAAGAACCTGAAAGAAAACCCTAAGACACCTCCCATAAAATATAATTAATTTAAGGATATATATATATATATATATATATATATATATAAATAAAATATATAAACAAAATAATTATTTTATTTCTATGCTTAGATTGACTTAGGTAAATTTATTTTCTGCAAAACTCAAAATTCTTCCATTGACATCTCATAATTTATTAGGAAATTAGAAACCTAATCACAAAAATCTTTTAAAAAAAATAATTAGATTAATTTTGTTTGATAATTTCAAGAGTTGGACATATGCTTGTTGCATAGCATTTTCATAATTAACTTTAAGGGCACAAACCCCTAATCAAGATAAGGTGGGGATTTCATCACCCTTCCTTGGCCCATAAACCACATCCTTTATTTTGCATTAACCCAAACCTTTAACTCTAAAATTAACTAGATGTTAGCCCCTAAGGAACTCGAGCTTAGTAGGATAAGGCACCCAAAAGAGTTGAACCGGATCGAGATTGACTGCTTAACTGGTGTCTAGAAAAGGAAAGGAAAGTGGTTACTTAATTGGTTCCGTTCGCTTACCTAGTAAGCAACGGGGGGACCCCCACTGACCTTACCCTTAACTGGCTAGTTAATCAGCTAATTTTTGACTTGGAGGGCTCCAAGGCGGGCTTGGAAGTTAGGAGCTGTCTAGATCTAGGATAAACCTAGAATAGAGAGTCTAATCTTTATTAACTTGATTGCTAAGAATTATTAAAACCTAATTAAATTATTCATTGCTCTTAGTTCTAGGAATATTTTAGGATATTTTCTTTAGAATCTTCTTCTTTCTCTTCTATTATAATAAAATAATAATAATAATAATAATAATAAACTAAATTACTGTTTGCTTTAGATTCATTGGTAGGGTGTATGCTTGGTCGCCGATCATTGCAACCCAACCTTATACCCTTAGATCCTAAGATCGAAAGAACTTTTAGAGCAAACAGACTTAGAATTATGGATCCTAATAACGAAAATGATCCACCACGACAGTTAAAAGAGTATTTTACTCCTTCAAGGTATACCTACTCTCCCTGCATTCAAGTGCCTCCAGTGGAGGCTGTCCAATACGAAATTAAGTCAAGTGTAATCCAAATGTTACCATCTTTCTATGGACTTACAAATAAGGATCCCTACAAACACTTAGATGAATTTTTGAAAATTTGCTTAACTGTCAAGATTCAAAATTTCTCCGATGATGCACTTAGGCTTAAGTTATTCCCTTTTTTCCTAAAAGATAGAGCCAAGTATTGGTTAAATTCACTAGACACTGTTATAATTTCAACTTGGGATCATCTTCAGAGAGAGTTTCTTAAGAAATATTTTCCTATAGGAAAAACTAATCAAATTAGAAAAGCCACAATGAGTTTTTTTCCAGACAGATGGAGAGATGTTTCACGAGACATGGGAAAGATTAAAAGAACTGATTAGAAAATGTTCACATCAAGCCATACCCAAATGGCAACTAGTTCAGCGCTTTTATGATGGTTTATCAGAAAAGCATCGGCAAATGGTTGATGCTTCATGTGGTGGGACATTTATGTTAAAAAATGAACATGAAGCTTGGCAACTCTTTGAGACATTGAGTGAGAATTCATTACATCACATGTCAGTTGCTCATCGAGACTCTCCCATAGGATGTAAAAGAGGTGAAATATATGAATTAGGTCATTCTACAGATATCTATACTAAGGTAGATGAATTATCCCATAAACTTGACCGAATTCTACAAGTTGAAAGCATCTCTTCCCCATCTACTCAATTACATGAGGTCTGCATAATTTGTTCAAGTCCAACCCATTCTATAGGTGAATGTCCAGCTGCATACCAATTTCTGAACTTGTTCAAGAGCAAGCCCACCAAGCTCAAACCCGATTGCTCCTAGAACAGAAATGATCCATATGCAAATACTTACAATCCTAGCTGGCGAAATCATCCAAATTTTTCTTGAAACCTCAACCTGTAACCAATTCATCATCGATCAGACCTAATTATCAAGAAAAAATTTTAGAAGTATGACATATTCACAATACCCAAACATCCCACAACCTCTACCAAATAATCATCCTACTTTGGAAGACAAAGTGTTACAAGCATTGAAAGTGCTTGAAATGAATACTCAAATCCTTCACTCCCACACACAATCTATTGCAAAACTAGAAACTCAGATAGGTCAATTAGCCACAGCATTCAGTAGAAGGGAGGAGGGTAAGTTACCTAGTCAGCCTATCGATAACCCGAAAGGATAATTCATGGCTGAAGGTTCCAATAGTCCTGATAAATTTTTAGAACATGCTAAATCAGTCATGACTCTAAGAAGTGGAAAAACATTGAACCCACCTGAACCAGCCCAGAAATTAGAAGTGGCTAAACTAGAAAAGAGAAGAAATGAAGAAGAAAAGGATTCAATGATCAAGCAATCACACCTAAAGCTCCATTCCCTAGTGCTCTAGAATCTCCTTTATCTTTGGACAAGAAGAATATAAAAATGAATGAGATGCTTGAGTTATTTAAGAAAGTCCAAATAAACTTACCTCTTCTCGATGCTATCAAGCAAGTTCGAGCTTATGCCAAATTTTTGAAGGATCTATGCACACAAAAACGGAAAGCAAAGTCACAAATACCAAAAAAGATCCATTTGACTGAGCAAGTTAGCTCAGTTGTTCAGCAAATAACCCCACCCAAACTAAAAGATCCTAGTACCCCGATTATATCATGTGTCATAGGAAACTTCACAATCAAGAAAGCATTATTAGATTTGGGTGCGAGTGTAAACCTTCTCCCAAGTTCAGTGTATGAGTTATTCGGATTTGGAGAATTGAAACCCACAACCATAACACTACAATTGGCAGATAGATCAATCAAAGTACCTCATAGAATATTGAAAGATGTATTAGTAAAGGTAGATGCATTCTATTTTCCTATCGACTTCCTTGTATTAGATATGAATCTAGCGGTAATCCTAACCAAATTCCATCATCCTTGGACGACCTTTTCTAGCTACCACTAATGCATGTATAAATTATAGAACAGGTGTTATGGATGTATCTTTTGGAAACAAGAAGATGAGATTAAATATTTTTAATGCTTCCCAAGGACCACCTGTGTATGATTTAAATGAAGTAAATATGATCGAAGAAGTTGTAGATAAAAAATTCCAAAGTTTGCTTGATTCGGATCCTTTACAAACATGTTTTACACATTTTGGAATAGATAACTTTGATATTGATGAGTACACCAAAGAGATAAACATGTTATTAGAACCACCTATGTTTGACACCATCCCTCCTTGGACTATAAAATATGAACCACTTTCAACTAAACCAAGCCCTTTAATACCATCCTTGGAAGCACCACCCCAACTAGAATTGAAACCTCTTCCTGTTAACTTAAAATATTCATTCCTTGGACCCAATGATACCCTTCCGGTAATCATTGCATCTACCCTAACCTTTGAGCAGGAAGATAAATTGGTAGATGTACTTAAAGAACATAAAGAGGCAATTGATGGACAATAGCTGATCTTAAGGGAATTGACCCTTCCGTTTGCATGCATTCATAGTGAAATTGAAGCCAAACCACATAGAGACATGCAACGAAGGCTAAATCCGAACATGAGGGATGTTGTTAAGAAAGAAGTAGTAAAATGGCTTGATGCTGGTATCATTTATCCAATTTTGGATAGTCAATGGGTCAGTCCAATCCAAGTAGTACCTAAAAAGTCGAGTATTATCGTGATCAAAAATGAAAAGGGCAAATCAATTCCTACTCGCACATCAACTAGTTGGAGAGTATGTATAGATTATCGAAAGTTAAATGCCGTGACTAGAAAAGACCACTTTCCTTTGCCTTTTATCGATCAAATTCTAGAACGGCTAGCGGAACAAAGTTTCTTTTGTTTCTTAGATGGATATTCAGGATACAATCAAGTCCCAGTATTTCCTGCAGATCAAGAAAGACCACCTTCACCTGTCCTTTTGGAACATTTGCCTTTAGATGCATGCCATTTGGTCTTTATAATGCACCAGCCACTTTTCAACGATGTATGTTGGCCATATTTTCTGATATGATTGATCAATTTTTGGAAGTATTTATGGATGATTTTTCAGTTTTTGGTGCGTCATTTGATAGCTGCCTCGAGAACTTGACTAAGGTACTAAAACGATGTATGGAAATGAATTTAGTCCTAAGTTAGGAGAAGAGCCATTTTATAGTTCATGGGGGAATTGTGCTTGGACACATTGTTTCAGAGCGAGGTATTGAGGTTGATAAAGCCAAGGTTGAATTGATCTCAAATCTACCACCCCCAACCTCAGTTAAATAAGTACGATCTTTCCTTGGTCATGCTGGTTTTTACAGATGCTTCATCAAGGATTTTAGTAAAATTTCTCAACCATTGTCTAATTTGTTGATCAAAGATAGTTCTTTTAATTTTAATAAAGATTGTCTAATAGCCTATAACATCCTTCGAACTACTTTGACCACTACACCAATTATCAAGCCCCAGATTGGACCATACCGTTCGAAATCATGTGTGATGCTTCTGTAAGGGCAGTTCTAGGATAAAAACTAAATCGGGAATCCAATGTAATTTATTATGCTAGTAAAACTCTTTCAGATGCACAAATGAACTATACTACTACTGAAAAAGAATTACTAGCAGTTGTGTTTGCCCTAGAAAAATTTAGATCATATCTGTTAGGGTCTAAGGTTTTAGTTTATTCTGATCATGCAGCATTGAGGCATCTTTTATCAAAAAAGGATACAAAACCCAGACTGATTAGATGGATCCTTCTATTACAAGAATTTAACCTAGAAATCTTAGATAAGAAGGGTTCTGAAAATATGGTAGCAGATCATATCTCTAGGATCTCAATGGAATACAATAAAGAAATAATTAGAGATAGGTTTCCTGATGAGCAGTTGTTCTCAATTTCCCATAGCAGTCTTCCCTAGTTTGCCCACATTGTGAATTATTTGGCAACAGGAAAAATACCTTTTCACTGGACAAAATAAGAAAAAGATAGATTTTTCTCACAAATCAAATATTACTTTTGGGAAGACCCTGAATTATTTAAGTATTGTTCAGATCAGGTGATTAGGCGATGTGTCTCCGAGAGTGAATTCAAAAGTATACTTAACTTCTGTCATTCTTTTGCCTGTGGGGGATATTTTAGTGGAAGGAAAACTACAGCAAAGGTATTGCAAAGCTGGTTTTATTGGCCAACTCTTTTTAAAGATGCACAAGAATTTGGTCGTAATTGTCTCCAATGTCAACAAACAGAAAATATTTCTCGAAAAGATATAATGCCCTAAACCCTATCTTGGTTGTAGAAATTTTTGATGTATGGGGTATTGTTGGCCCAGATGGCAACCCAAGAGGGGGGGCTGAATTGGGTTCTTAAAAATTTAAGACTTTTTAATTTTTAGTTAGCAAGATGTGCAAGTGAGCTAACTAATAAGCAATGCACAAGCAATAATAAAGAGAGATAGAGAGAGAGAAAATATAGCACGGCAAACACAAGATAATTTTATAGTGGTTCGGTGCAACCAACACCTACGTCCACTCCCAAGATTCACTTGGGTCCACACTATAATCTCTCTAGATTACAGCCGAGTTGTTTTCCAAGCTCACAACTCAAACTTGTTGTTTTCCCGGGTGCACAACGAACCCAGCTGGTTTTACTCGGGCTTACCAGCACAAAACCCTACACGTTGTTTTTCACGGGCTCACAACTAACCCAACACAAGCACTCCGGCTTGCAACGAGGTATACCAACCTCCACTGATTCAATCCACTGATTGAATCAGCAAACAAAAATAAAGTGTTTGAATAATGAAATGCTCCCCTTGAGCAAATATACAAATAAGTAAAAATAAAGGTTAGAAAAGCCTGATAGATTGCAGATGGTAGTGGCTTTGGCTTTCTTCCTTCTTCTCTTTAACTCCTCTTGAAGTGTTGAATCAGGCCTCAGCAAGATTCTTGACCGTTGAAGACTTTGGAGTTGAGATGAAGCTTTTTCTCCTTTTGAAAATCCTTCGATTTGATCTTTGAAAGCTTTGGATTTTCTTTTGACTCTTGTGGATTGATGAGAGGAGCAGACGAACTTTCTCTTTGATTTCACTCCTTTTGAATCACTCTCTTTGAGCTAAAAGATTTTTCCAATATGCTCTGTTTTTCCCTCTTTTTGAAAGATATTCTTTTCTCTCTTTTTGATTTTCTCTTCTTTTGATTTGAAAAGAGCTCCTCTATTTATAGAATCTGCAAAAATATATCCGTTAGAGACAAAGAAAAATAGCCGTTATTTGAAAATCTTACCGTTGGGGCTGATGTGTCATCGTTAAAAATCGCGCCCAGATTTCGCGGAGTCGACTCGAGCTTGTGGGAGTCGGCTCGAAGTCGATTACAAAAATAGAAACATTTTAAACATTGAAGGGTCGACTCGCGAAAACAAAGTGTCGGCTCCTCGGGAGTCGACTCGAGAAAATGGGGAGTCGACTCGAGAAGTGCTCAAAAATGGTTTCTGTTGTCTGAGCGAGTCGGCTCGCACAGACAGGAGTCGGCTCGCAAGGTTCAGGGGTCGACTCTTGAAAACCAAGGGTCGACTCGAGAAAATCAAAAATGGGGAGTCGACTCGGAAACCCTTGAGTCGGCTCGGGAGCGATACAAAAATCAGAAAAATGTTCTGATGACTTTAAAACTTGTCCCAAATAAATTTAAAATAAATGACTTGAATACATTAAATATGACATTAAGCATGGATTCAAGACATGTTTCAAGAATTCATGATTGAATTATAAGTGTAAAAATTCCTTTTTGAAATCTTTTAAGCATAGAGCTTGAAACTCTTTTTCTAATTGATTCAAAACTCATTGAATTTAACATTGATAGTCATTCCTTTCAATTTGAATAAGCTCAAGGTTTTGATAAATAAACTCATTGTTTCTTTAAGGTACTCATGGCTTTTGGAAATCATCAAAATCAATAAAGTTGGGGCAATTATGTTTCAATAATTTCTCAACAATCTCCCCCTTTTTGATGATGACAAAAACATTGAGTATATGCATTATAAAATTAAAAAATTTGTGATTCCAAAATCAACTTTTGTGTTCATGGAAAGGCTCCCCCTCAATGAGGTAGCTCCCCCTATGAACCTTAATTTTATAAATCATTCAAAAATTTTCAAATCAAAACTTAAGCATTTTCTTTATGAAATTCAATTTATCTCTTCCCCTTATGATTAAACTTTGATTGAATTGCATATACGATTAAATATAAAACTCTCCCCCTTTTTTGTAATCAACAAAAAGGTTAGAAGATCAATAAATTCTTTATCTTCATTTAATTATCAATTTAATCATTCAAAGTATTCAAGGATACTTCAATTGAAATAGACATAAGTAATGCATCAAACTTTCTCATTACTTCAAAATGAAATACATGAAAATGTAAACTTGTCAAAGTAAAATTACATCAAAAAGAGATTACATGAAAACTTAAAATTTCTTCTAGTAATTCTATTCAAGTGATCAACAATCTGCTTCATCCCTTCACATTGAAGTCTAACATAATCTTTGAGCTTTTATCAACAAAAGTACAAGCAGATGTAATTTTATCTTGAAGCTCGGCGTTGCATTGGGAGTAGTCTCTGATCACCGCAGATATCCTTAAGTTCTCCAAAGATATTCTTTAAGTCTTCACTTAAGGAGCTGGTAGATGAACTGAGAGTAGACTCAATCGATGCAACCCGATCACTAAGTGAATATAAGGCTTCTTTTAAATTCATAAACTTTTCTCAAATTCTTCTTTCATCTTTTTCATGATTATCTCAATTTGAATAATGATCTAAGTTGATCTAACTGTCATCAGAAAACTACAGATGAAATGAAGACTGAGCAGGAGCAATAGCAGGAGCAGGGGTAGAATCAGGAGCAGGAGCTGGAACAGAGAGCACTGAGGAGGCTCAGGTGATGAATGTCTCAAGAAGGTCTCCTCAGCATCTAACTCTTCCTCTGTAACATTCTTTCTCTCCCAATTTCCATTTTCTTAACAAACCCCATGCGATGAATAGTGGCCAAAGATAATAATCAGTATGTCTTAATTCCTTTTTGGCTCACTATCACTAAATCAATCCCTTGGCTTCTGAAATAACTTAGTCAAAATCATGCCATAGGGAAGACTTGATTTCCTTTTTCCCCACAATCTGCTATATACCATAATATCATGAGGTAGATTGATGGCTTCCCAGAAACAACAGCATCCATAACAAAAATATCCTCTCAGAACATAGTCAAATCGGCCTGTCTTGGGAAATAGAATCCTGCTGCAGATGTTGTGAAGCAATCTTAAGTCCAGTGGCAGCTGACTAGCAAAACTTCTTCAAATCCCTCAAAATTTCTATTCAATAGGTGAGGGCAGGAGACCTATCTCTGGGCAAAGTGGAGGTCCAGATAGGGGTAAATTCAATAATCTAGAAGAATGAGGCAGTGATGTTCAAACCAATCCTCTAACTTGCTACAATCCATGTCTCCTCTAGTCAAATTCTTGTAAAACTCTTTAACTAAGCAGGGTAGTGGGACAGTCCAATGAACATATTTCTCAAATCCCATCTCTTAACTGTCTACCCTAAAATCCCTCATTCTCAAAAATCAAAATCAACTTCCTTCCTGTGGTACAACTCTACTGCAAGTGATCTACCTGAGGAGTAGGAGTAGGAGCAGGAGAATCAAGAAGGGGTAGAGGAGAATCCGAGACGGCTCGCGGACGGGTCGTCGCACGGTCTTCTTCCTCTTCATCCCGGCGCCACTACTAGCTCCACGGGTTTTGGGTGCCATTGATCTTGAAGGATTGTTTAATCGGAGGTTTTTGAAGGTTTGGAGGGTTTTGGGAAAGTTTTGGAGAGGATTTGGAAAGATTTAGAATGAAATGTCCGTGGGTCGACTCGTGCCCTAAATAATCCTGGGACCACGTCGAGTCGACTCGCGCAAAGTGTGGAGTCGGCTCGCGAAGTCACAGAGCACGGACACGATCTCGAGTCGACTCGCTCAGAGAAGGGGTCGACTCCTGAGTTTCAGCAGAAACTCGAGTCGACTCCGATACTCTCGAGTCGGCTCCAGACCATTTCAGAGAAAAAAAATTAAGATTCAGAGAATCTGAAATGAGTCCGGATTTGATCTTTGAGTATGATTAAAAATCATGGATTTTGAGAGATCAAATTGATATGAGTTCTAGATAAATTTCCTTAAGATTTTGAGAAATTGAAAGAACTCTAGATATATTTCCTTAGAGGTTTCAAAATTTATTCAAAAGGGTTACAAATTCCTAACTCTCCTCTAAGATAACAAAATCTTTCTTCGCTTAAAGGTTTTGTAAAGATGTCAGCTAATTGTTCTTCAGTGTTTACATAATCTAAACAAATTTCATCATTAGCTACATGTTCCCTTATAAAATGATATCTAATTTCTATGTGTTTTGTCTTGAGTGTTGAATTGGATTTTTAGTTAAATTGATTGCGCTAGTGTTATCACATCTTATGGGTGTTTTATCAAGTGTGATACCATAGTCTTCAAGTTGTCGCTTAATCCATAGGATTTGCGCACAGCAACTTCCAGCTGCTACATATTCAGCTTCAGTAGTTGATAATGCAACTGAATTTTGCTTTTTGCTAAACCATGTGATTAAGTTACTTCCTAAGAAATGGCATGCACCACTTGTGCTTTTTCTATCTAATTTACATCCAGCATAATCAGAATCTGAATATGCAATTAGGTTTAATGTGGAGTCTCTAGAATACCATAAACCTACATTTTTGTTCCATTTAGATATCTTAAATTCTTTTAACAGCTATTAAATGTGATTCTTTAGGTTCAGATTGAAATCTAGCACATAAACATACTGAAAACATAATATCTGGTCTACTTGCTGTTAAATAAAGAAGGGATCCGATAATACCTCGATAATACTTTTGATCAACCTTTTTACCTTCTTCATCTTTGTCCAGCTTGCATGAAGGACTCATTGGAGTTCCGAGGGGTTTCATTGTTTCCATACCAAACTTTTTGAGTAGTTCTCTTGTGTATTTGGTTTGGTTGATAAAGATTCCCTCCTTGCATTGTTTGATCTGGAGTCCAAGGAAGAAGTTGAGTTCTCCCATCATGCTCATCTCGAATTCTCCCTGCATCAACTTTGCAAATTCTTGACAAAGAGAATCGTTAGTAGCACCAAAAATAATGTCATCTACGTATATTTGTACTACAAGTAAATCTTTACTTTTTCTTTTCAAAAACAAAGTTTTATCAACATTTCCTCTTGTAAAATCATTTTCTATTAAGAATTTACTTAACCTATCATACCAAGCTCTAGGTGCTTGTTTCAAACCATATAAAGCTTTGTGCAATTTAAAAACGTGATTTGAAAATTCGTGATCTTCAAAACCTGGTGGTTGTTCTACATAAACTTCTTCATTTATAAATCCATTTAAAAATGCGCTTTTTACATCCATTTGAAATAAGTTAAATTCATATGACATGCAAATGCAAGTAATAGCCTAATGGCTTCTAATCTAGCTACAGGTGCAAAGGTTTCATCAAAATCAATACCTTCCTCTTGATTATATCCTTTAGCAACCAATCTAGCTTTGTTTCTAATTACTATGCCATTTTCATCTAGTTTATTTCTAAAAACCCATTTTGATCCTATTACTGAATGATTTTTAGGTCTTTCAACTAAAGTCCAAACATTATTTCTAGTAAATTGATTTAGTTCTTCTTGCATTGCTAACATCCAATTATTATCTTTTTCAGCTTCTTCTATAGTTTTAGGTTCAATTTGTGATACAAATGCAAGATGATTACTAATATTTCTCATGTATGATCTAGTTCTTATTCCTTGAGATGGATCACCTATAATCAATTCCTTAGGATGACTATGAGCATATCTCCAGTCTCTTGGAAGATCTATATCATTATGATCAATATTGACATCATCGTCCTTATGTGAATCATCATCTTTAGCCTCTTGTTCATGATCAGAAGATACTTCAATATTAAGTTTTTCAAGATCTTTTTCAATTATGTTTGTATCTTCCTCATCATCAATCTTTTCAGATCCAGTTGCTAAAGATTCATCAAAAACTACATGTATGGATTCTTCAACTATTAAGGTTTTCTTGTTAAAGATTCTATATGCCTTACTAGTTGTTGAATAACCTAGAAAAATTCCTTCATCAGATTTAGCATCAAATTTTCCTAAGTTTTTTTACCATTATTATGAATGAAACATTTACATCCAAATGCATGAAAGTATTTTATATTTGGTTTTCTTTCATTCCATAATTCATAAGGTGTTTTCTTTAATATTGGTCTTATTAAAGCTCTATTTAAGATGTAACATGCTGTGTTAATTGCTTCCGCCCAAAAATACTTTGGTAAGTTGCTTTCGCATAGCATGGTACGGGCCATGTCTTCTAAGTTCTATTTTTTCTTTCAACTACACCATTTTGTTGTGGAGTCCTAGGGGCTGAAAAATTATGATTAATTCCATTTTCAGTGCAGAAACTTTCAAATAAGTGATTTTCAAATTCTGTTCCATGATCACTTCTTAGAGATACTATAGTAGTGTTTTTCTCATTTGTGACTTTCTTGAAGAATTTCAGGAATATCGAGAAAGTCTCATCTTTGTGAGCTAAAAACATTACCCAAGTATATCTAGAATAATCATCTACAATCACTAGACCATATTTCTTTCCTCCTAGACTTGTGGTTCTAGTTGGTCCGAAAAGATCCATGTGAAGTAGCTCTAGTGCCCTAGAAGTTGAAACAATGTTTTTAGATTTGAAAGAACTTCTAGTTTGTTTTCCAAATTGACATGCATCACAGATTTTATTATTTTCAAAATCTAATTTAGGTAAACCTTTAACTAAATCCATTTTAATTAGTTTTGAAATAAGGTGTGTGCTTGCATGACCTAATCTACGATGCCACAACCAACTAATATCATTTATGTTAGCATTGTCAGCAATTAGGCAATGATACTCAGATAATTTTTCTAAGTCAACTAAGTACACATTGCCATGTCTATAACCAGTAAAAACAATGCTATCATTAATAGAATTAGTTACAGTGCAATAGAAGATTTAAATGAAACATTAAAGTTTTTATCACATAATTGGCTTATACTAATTAGATTATGCTTTAAACCATCAACATAAAGTACATTATCAATAAATATAGATGGAGTTATGCGAACTTTACCAAGGCCCATAATTTGACCTTTACCGTTATCGCCAAACGTCACAACTCCACCTTTCTTTTCTTCTAGGGTGATGAATTCATCTTTGTCACCCGTCATATGTCTTGAGCAGCCACTATCAAGGTACCACTTTTTCTTTGATCTTTTGGCTACAAGACATTCCTGCAATATAATCAAACTTTATGTTTAGGTACCCAAGCTTTCTTGGGTCCTTCATGGTTAGTAGCAATAAAAATTGTTCCTTTCGGAACCCATATTTTCTTTGCTTTAACATTTAACTTGTTGTTATTATTTAATGTTTTGCATTCAAATGATTTATGACCTTTTTCATTGCATTTAAAACAAGTTATATTACTTTGGTTGGCTTTTACAAAAATATTCTTTAAAGATTTTTGTTTCCTTAATGTGTTATATCCTAAACCAGCTTTGTCAAAAACAGCTTTTTGACTATCTAAATCATGTTAAGTTTAGTTGAACTTAAGGTGAATTTCTCAACAATGTCTTTATATTTTTTAACATCTTTCTTAAGAGAGTCATTTTCTTTAACTTGCTGTTCTTTTTCTAAAGCTAAAGTTTCTAATTGATCTTTTAAATCTTTTGTTGAGTTTTTAGTTTCAGATTTTAACAAATCTATTTCTTGATTAAGATTATCTCTTTCTTTGCTAAGTTCTTCTTTTTCATTAGTTAAGTTCTTAACTTCTAAAGCTAATTCATTTTTACTTTTAGCTAAGCTAATATTGTCATTTTTCAAAAACTTATACTTCTTTTTCAAGATTTAAAATCAATCATAAGTTCATTGAAAGCCTCAAACATTTCATCAAATGTAAATTCATCATTTGGTTTTCAGAACTTACCTCATTGTCGTTGTCGTCGTTGTTGGCCATGAAGCAGATATTGGCAACTTCCTTTTGTTCTTCTTCGGAAGAAGATTCATCAGACCATGTTGCCATGTATGCTTTTTCTTTTTCTTTCAAAGGACAATCATATCTAAAGTGCCCTGGCTTTTTACACTCATAACATACTAAGGGCTCTTTCTCTTTTCCTTTTCCTTTTTCTTTCTTTCTTTTCTCCTTCCATTCTTGCTCCAAATTTCTTTTTATGGAAGGGCCTTTTTCTCATAAATTTCTGAATTTCTTGGCCAAGAGAGCAGTTTCATCATCATCATCATCTTCATCACTGCTGCTCTTCCATTTCTGCAGTTTGAGGGCAAGGTTTTCTTCTTTTTGTTTCCTCCTCAACATGCTGCTTCATTGAAGCTCGTGGGTCATTAGGATCCTAGAAGCTCCTCTAAAGGTAAGTGCATTGAGGTCCTTTGCTTCTTGGATGCAGTGACTTTTGCTTCCCACGATCTTGGTAGTGACCTAAGAATTTTGCGCACAAGATCAGCATTAGTATAAATTTACCAAGACTTTTTAAACCATTCACAATATCAGTGAATCTAGTGAACATGCATGTGATGGTTTCAGTTTTGTTCCATTGTAAACAATTCATATTTATGAACCAAAATATTTATTTTGATTCTTTACTTGGTTTGTTCCTTCATGTGTAATTTCCAACCTATCCCAAATTTCTTTTGCGGAATTACAAGTTGAGATTCGGTTGAATTCATTTGAGTCTAAGGAACAATATAAAATATTAATGGCTTTAGCATTTAAGTTGAGCCATTCTCCTATCATTATCATTCCAATCCCTTTCGGGTTTAGGAACAATAGTGCCATCAATAAGGTGTGTGGGTGTACTAGGTCCATTTATTATTACTCCCCAAATTCATAGTCAGAAGCTTGAATGAATATTCTCATTCTAGCTTTCCAATATGAATAGTTGGTTCCATTAAATAAAGGAGGTCTATTCGTAGAATGACCTTCAGCAAAACTTGAACCACTTTGTGTTGCCATAATGGATCTTTAGCCCTTGATCGTGAGATCAAATTCTAAATGAGCACTTGCTCTGATACCAATTGTTGGCCCAGATGGCAACCCAAGAGGGGGGGGGTGAATTGGGTTCTTAAAAATTTAAGACTTTTTAACTTTGATTAGTTAGCAAGATGTGCAAGTGAGATTAACTAATAAGCAATGCACAAGCAATAATAAAGAGAGATAGAGAGAGAGAGAAAATATAGCACGGCAAACACAAGATAATTTTATAGTGGTTCGGTGCAACCAACACCTACGTCCACTCCCAAGATTCACTTGGGTCCACACTATAATCTCTCTAGATTACAGCCGAGTTGTTTTCCAAGCTCACAACTCAAACTTGTTGTTTTCCGGGTGCACAACGAACCCAGCTGGTTTTACTCGGGCTTACCAGCACAAAACCCTACACGTTGTTTTTCACGGGCTCACAACTAACCCAACACAAGCACTCCGGCTTGCAACGAGGTATACAACCTCCACTGATTCAATCCACTGATTGAATCAGCAAACAAAAATAAAGTTTTAATAAATGCTCCCTTGAGCAAATATACAAATAAGTATAAAATAAAGGTTAGAAAAGCCTGATAGTTTGCAGATGGTAGTGGCTTTGGCTTTCTTCCTTCTTCTCTTTAACTCCTCTTGAAGTGTTGAATCAGGCCTCAGCAAGATTCTTGACCGTTGAAGACTTTGGAGTTGAGATGAAGCTTTTTCTCCTTTTGAAAATCCTTCGATTTGATCTTTGAAAGCTTTGGATTTTCTTTTGACTCTTGTGGATTGATGAGATGGAGCAGACGAATCTTTCTCTTGATTTCACTCCTTTTGAATCACTCTCTTTGAGCTAAAGATTTTTTCAATATGCTCTGTTTTTCCCTCTTTTTGAAAGATATTCTTTCTCTCTTTTTGATTTCTCTTCTTTTGATTTGAAAAGAGCTCCTCTATTTATAGAATCTGCAAAAATATATCCGTTAGAGACAAGAAAAATAGCCGTTATTTGAAAATCTTACCGTTGGGGCTGATGTGTCATCGTTAAAAATCGCGCCCAGATTTCGCGGAGTCGACTCGAGCTCTGTGGGAGTCGGCTCGAAGTCGATTACAAAAATAGAAACATTTTAAACATTGAAGGGTCGACTCGCGAAAAAAAGTGTCGGCTCCGAAAATCGGGAGTCGACTCGAGAAGTGCTCAAAAATGATCTTTCTGTTGTCTGAGCGGAGTCGGCTCGCACAGACAGGAGTCGGCTCGCAAGGTCAGGGGTCGACTCTTGAAAACCAAGGGTCGACTCGAGAAAATCAGAAAAGGGAGTCGACTCGGAAACCCTTGAGTCGGCTCGGGAGCGATACAAAAATCAGAAAAATGTTCTGATAGACTTTAAAACTTGTCCCAAATAAATTTAAATATAAATGACTTGAATACATTAAATATGACATTAAGCATGGATTCAAGACATGTTTCAAGAATTCATCGATTGAATTATAATGTGTAAAAATTCCTTTTTGAAATCTTTTAAGCATAGAGCTTGAAACTCCTTTTTCAATAGATTCAAAACTCATTAAATTTAACCATTGAGAGTCCATTCCTTTCAATTTGAATAAGCTCAAGGTTTTTGATAAATAAACTCATTGTATTCTTTAAGGTACTCATGGCTTTTGGAAATCATCAAAATCAATAAAGTTGGGGCAATTATGTTTCAATAATTTCTCAACAGGTATTGATTTTATGGGCCCATTTCCTTTCTCTTTCGGATTCGAATACATTCTAGTGGCAGTTGATTATGTGTCAAAATGGATTGAAGCCATGGCAACTCGAACCAATGACCATAAAGTTGTAATCAAGTTTATTCAGCATAACATCCTTAGTCGTTTTGGATGCCCAAGTGCTATAATTAGTGATGGGGGTACACATTTCACGAATAGACACTTTGAAGGATTAATGAACAAATATGGAATTACTCATAAGGTGGCTACACCTTATCATCCCCAAACTAGTGGCCAAGTTGAAATATCAAATAGAGAAATTAAACATATCCTTAAGAAATGATGAGACATGATAGGAAAGATTGGTCAGAACGTTTGGATGATGCATTATGGGCTTATCGTACCGCATTTAAAACTCCCATAGGAATGTCTCCATATCGGCTTGTATTTGGAAAGGCGTGTCATTTACCTATAGAATTAGAACATCATGCATTTTGGGCCATCAAGCAATTTAATTATGATATGAAAAAGGCAGGTGTTATTAGAAAACTTCAATTGAATGAGTTAGAAGAGCTACGAAATGACGCATATGAGAGCTCAAAAATTTATAAAGAACGAACCAAAGCATATCATGATAAATTTATTAATAGAAAAACTTTTGAACCAAATCGAAAAGTATGGCTTTACAATTCAAAATTACATCTTTTTCCTGGAAAACTTCGTTCATGATGGAATGGACCTTTTATAGTAACTCAAGTATTTCCCTATGGAGCTGTAGAGCTTAAAGACCCCAAGCAGGGAAATACATTCAAAGTAAATGGCCAACGTTTGAAACCATATATAGAATAAATTAATGATGGAGAAGTTATTGAATCGATTGATCTTATGAACCCAACACTATCATAATGAGTAGTACAATTTGGTTGAAGACTTTAAACTTAGCGCTCTTGGGAGGTAATGCAGTTTATTAGTTATTTTTAACTTTTGTTCTTTTAGTATGACCAGAGAAGAGCAACAGAAGTAGATTGAAAAGAAGATGGCAACAATGAAACCTCCAACCTTCAAATACTCTACCAGGTAGTATCTTTCCTTGAAATTAATTTTTCCTCCATTAGGGACAATGGAAATTAAGTGGGGGGGGGGGGGAGAATAAGTAAATCCTTGAGTAAAACTATAATCAGATGTGTGTACCAAATTCTGTCTCAATTTGAAGTTAATCAAGTAGTCTAATTAATGAATGATTAATGAAAGATTACACTATAAGAGAAAAAAAAATATAGCGATGCCCCAATGCATCGCTAATGCATCACTAAACATGCTATTCAACGCATTAGCGACGCAATGACGGCATCACTACAATGATCGTCGCAATCTTACTTTGTCGCAATTGCGTCGCTTAACAGTGACTATCTGCGACGTACCAAATGCGTCGCAATATATTGTGACACCACTAAATGCATCGCAATATTACGACGCATCCTAAATGCATCGCTAATTTTAAAATTAATTTTTAAAAATATTTGTGATGAAAAACCTCGTCACAATTGAGTCGCTAATTAATTAATTTATTTTTTAAAAAAATTTAATTAGTGATGCATTAGCGACTGAAATTGCATCGCTAAGATTTCTAATATATTATTATTAAATATTGCGACGCAATTGAATGCATCGTAATATTTTATAATAATATTTTAGAAATATTAGTGACACAATTTGAGTCACTAATGCGTCGCTAATTAATTTTTTTTAAAAATATTGCGATGCCAGATCATTGCATCGCAATATTTAATAATAATATTTTAGAAATATTAGCGATGCAATTTGAGTCGCTAATGCATCGCTAATTAATTTTTTTAAAATATTACGATGCCAGGTCATTACGTCGCAATATTTAATAATAATATTTTAAAAATATTAGTGATGCAATTTCAATCACTAATGCGTCGCTAATTAATTTTTTTAAAAAAAATAAAATATTAAAAATTAAAACGGTTAATACAATTTCATTACATTTAAATATTGATCAAAACATTCATCACTAATATTGATCCAAACATTCATCATTCAATTTCCCAAAATAATTAATATATTAAAATTTTAAAGTTTTCATTTATAAAATATAAAAAGTAAAGAAAAAATACATCAAGAATCCGCACGATCACGTGGAGGCGAGAAACCCTGCGACATGCGGCTAACCATATCCTGCAACTGACGCATCTGCTCTCTTACATCTGTAAGCTCCTGCTGAAGGCCTCCCGTACGCTGCTCGAACTCGTGCTCAAAGTCCTACCAAACCTCTTGCCGAACGTCCTGTTGAACCTCCTGACGAACCTCCTCCGTGATAGATCTCTGAATGTCGTCTAAACGCTCGGCAGGAATATCGCCAGAATATCGCGAGCTGGAGGCCTGATGGGGAAAATATGCAGAAGCTCTAGTGCCCAGACCATAGACCCTGTGGTTTCGTGGCTGGGCACCAACAGCCTCCAAAAATACATGTCAACTCTCCTCTGCTGAGAGTTCGATGGGCATCGTCCCCTCATCAGTGGAGTCGACCTGCGATGCCTGGGAGTGAAGCTCCTCGACTCGTGTCTTTGAATTATAAAATCAACAATAAATGAATCAATAAATTTCTCTAAATACAATTTTAGAAATTAAACAGATACAACATAAAGCTAATTTCTTACCGCAACCTCCCGTGATCGTGTATCGACCCAGGAACCGTCCCTCGTGGTGTGTGTCACCCTGAATAGACGAAACTCACCAAGATCCCCGCCCTCCTGCTCAGACTATAACAACAGAAAAATTGATATTAATGTAAGTATTTATAAATAACTAAATTAGTAATTAAATTATTTATGTTTTCTTACCATACGGCGTCTGTGCTCCTGAATCGAAATGGAGCCCGAAGTATGGTGGGAGAGACCCATGCCAGGACCACCCCTCTCGGATCGGTGGTTCATGCTGGCTGATGCGGACCTCCTGTGCCAGCCATCAGACTGCCAGACCTGCTGGCACTCATGCCAAATACCCTCTGGTATATGCGTAGGACGGTAATCCGATGACCTCCAACGATGAAGCATGTCGGAGTATCGGCGTCCTGTAAGAGCTTCCCATGCTGCCCAAATGGCATCATGGCTGGTAGGGTCCTACATAAACTTTTTCTGCATTAAAATAAATAGTTAGTTTCAAAATTTATTAAGATTAAGAAATTTTATATCAGTGATAAATTGTATTTAATAAGTTTATTTGAAACTCTGAAAAATAAAACTCTCTCGTGGCTGCAGATACATGGTGCTAATCGTAGCCACTGGGATCCGCACGCCTCTGAAATATGGAGCTGATGTGGCTCAATACATGATGCTGCTCAATAAAGCTGTTAAAAATTGAATGTTTATAAGTAATTGACTTAAAAACATAAACATATATTTTTAATTAGTATATACTTACAACCCATGAGCATCCAGTCGAAGTATGGTGTGGCCAACGGTGGAAGAACTCTCGGAGGTCTGTGCCGATCGACTGGATGATAATACCAATGCAGGATCACCGCCGACTGCTGGAGAGATCGAAGGCTGTGCGATGTGTAGAGATCGAAACTCTCTATCTTGAAAGCTCATGTGATCTGATGCGGCAAGGCTACGTCCTTGCTCACTCCATCCGTCGTCGGTAGATCTACCTCGGCCCATCATACTGAAAATACTAAAGATTCGTGAATGTAATTATGATTAATGATTGAATATGTAAAAATATAACATTTATAAAAATAAATTGAATTAAAAAAAACCTCTATGTTTAGTCGGTTTCATTTATTTTGTGAAATCTTGTTTCAACATCCGATGCCATATCGGACTGCGATTCAGTTTCATTATCATCGGAAGGAAACCGAACATTTGCATCCGCTATTTCTTGGACATCACCATTTGGATCTCTAAGTGATTTTTCAGGAGCCCTTGTGTCGTCCTTAATTGCATGCATTTCCATCTCATCCTCTTAAAATGCAGGGCACTCGGCTGATTGACTTGATGAACTCTCGTCTAATACGATTGTTGAACGTGGAACGATTTTAGAAACAGCCCACCAATCTCGCTTGTCATTGCGTAAACTTGGATATCCACAGTAAAACACTTGCTGAGCTTTGGATGCAAGGATGAATGGTTCATATTTATGCAATCTTCGTTGATGGTTCACTTTAACTAAATTGTAGTCGTTATGAACCCTTTTGCCCACTGGAACTGTCGGATCGAACCAATCGCAACGAAACAATACGTTTCGTTTCATAGGCCAACCGGGATATTCAACTTCAACCACCTCTACTAACTTTCTGTAATAATCCTGCATATTTGCTCCAACACTTTCACCTTTAACACACACGCCCCAATTCTGCATGCCTCTTGAAGCTACTAATCGTTCAATCTGAAATTTGTACCCATTAACAAAATAGCCAGTAGAGGTTGTTACGGTCTTCAATGGCCATTGCGATAGACATTTAATGAAAATATTGTCGGTTGTGGACCATGGACCGTTTACCTATAAATTAATAAGCTATTCACAACCAATTCAAAAATAAAAGCCATGATTGAAATTAATTGAGTGATACTACTCACAAATTCATAAAACCAGTAAGCGAACTCTGTTTCTAACTTCTGCCGAATTGCAACTTGACTGATGTCGGGATTCATCTGTCATTGTCTATCACAATACATCCTTATGGGATGATAATGATTAAAACTTATGTTAGCAATTAAATATTATGGTATATTGTAATTTAAATTAGAAGTTTCAATTAAGCATTGAAGTATACACTTACTCAATATATGGATCGACTTCTCTACAGTTCATTAGGATGTAATAATGTGCTGCATTATACTCCATATCGCTAAGATTTCTTGACTTCTGCCCCCCAAATGAACGGCCGATACCTTTAAAAATTGATATTCTACCGTCATTAGGTTCTCCTTCATCCACACATACGTCATCGTTACGACCAAGATTTCGGCTCCTTGTGTGGACGTGCCCCTCAAAGTAATGCAAGGTAAAAGCTGAAACTTCTTCGACCAAGTGTGTGTTGCATATAGAACCTTCAACCCTTGCCTTATTACGCACATTATTTTTTAACTTCTTAAGGTACCTATATGTAAAGTTGAGACAAAAAATTAATCAATTTTCTCGCAATGAAATAATATTTGAAATGTCAACATGTCTTAATGATGTACATATTTACCTCTTGAAAGGATACATCCAGCGATACTGCACGGGACCAGCTATGCTCGCTTCGTATGGCAAGTGAATCGGTAAATGCTCCATTGAGTCAAAAAAACTGGGAGGAAATATTCGCTCCAGCTTGCATAAAATAATTAAAATTTCCTCCTCAAGCCTTGCCATGGATGCAGAAGTAATGACTGTGGCAGAAAACTCCTTGAAGAACAAGCTGAGCTCCATCAATGCCTTCCAGACATGTTGCGGAAGCAACTCACAAAAAGCTATAGGCAATAACCGTTGCATGAAAACATGGCAGTCATGACTCTTCATGCCGAACAACTTGAGCTTATGCATGTCCACACACCTACCAATATTTGAGGCATAACCATATGGAGATTTTATCCCTCTAAGCCAGTTACATAAAACTTCTCGTGAATTTATGTCAAGAGTGTAACAGGCTTTAGGATAGGTCCCGTCGGCACTCCTCCTTAAATCACCTCTTCTGCAATACTGATGAAATTCTTCTCTTGACTTTGCAGTATCTTTGGTTTTTCCCTGGATGTTTAGCACCGTGTTAAATATGTTATCGAAGAAATTTTTCTCGATATGCATAACATCCAAGTTATGTCGGATGAGATTTGTGCTCTAATAAGGCAAATCCCAAAATATACTCCGCTTTTTCCAGTTATGTTCTTTACATATACGGCCATTTATTCTATCTGCATCTGGTTCCCAAGCATACCTCAACCCCAAATGCTCTATAGTATCAAATATATCCGTGCCGGACCTAACCGGTTCGACAAATTTTGTGACTGCTTTGTTCTTCAGGAAGGCGATCAAGTTACGCCTGTAAGGATGATTTGGGGGCAAGAACTTCCTATGATTATCAAACCATGACTGCTTACCACTCTTCTGCAATGTAAATGTATCCGAATCATACATGCAATGAGGGCATGCCAGATGTCCAGCAGTGCTCCAACCAGACAATATTGCATATGCTGGGAAGTCACTTATTGTCCACATCAAAGCAGCTCTCATGATGAAATTCTGTTTCATAGAAATATCGTAGGCTACGACTCCTGTTTCCCACAACATTTTCAATTCGGCCACCAACGGTTGCAGAAAGACATCAATCTTTTCCTTTGAATTTGATGGTCCTGGAACCAAAACTGTTAAAAACATTGCAGTATCTTTCATGCACTTCCATGGAGGAAGGTTATATACAGTCAGTATCACAGGCCAACATGAATACTGTTGCCCCACTTGACCAAATGGTTAGAAGCCATCGGTACAAAGACCTAATCTCACATTCCTTATATCTTCAACAAAATCAGGATGATTTTCATTGAAATGCTTCCAAGCTTTTGAATATGATGGATGCCGCATTTCATCCTCTTTAGATTCATGTTCGACATGCCATCTCATATCAGCAGCTGTAGCCTCAGATCTGTATAATCTCTGCAGGCGTGGGGTAAGAGGAAAGTAATGCATCCTCTTGTAAGGCACACTTTTCCTCCTACTTGTACTGGCTCCCACTTCGCTGTTTTTGTACCTCGATTGCCCACAAATCTTACACCATCTCAGCTCTGAGTCTTCACCCCAATATATCATACAATTGTTCAAGAAACAATCGATCTTATTAACTGGGAGCCAAAGCCCACGCAACAACTTCTTCGTTGAGTAAAAACTATCTGCTGCAACATTATCATTTGGCAAAATTTCTTTGATTAACCTAGCTACAGAATTGAATGCCTTTTCTGATAATCGATGTTCTGCCTTAATATTCAACAACCGAGCAGCCGTAGACAACTGGGAATGACCCTCACAACCAGGATACAATTATTGATTTGTAGCACGCAACATATCATAAAATTGCTATGCATCTGGATTTGGTTCTTCCATAAACGTATTCTGATTGAATTCATTACATTACCCGATGCATTCATCACCATTTCTTCATATGTGTTTAAATTCACAAATGGTTCATCTTTGGGAATTGACACTTGTTGGCTTGTAACAGCTACCGAAATTTCCTCTGGTTCACCATGATAGTACCTATTGCCGCCGGGAATGTTCTCCGATTTGGGCGTGGCCGGTCTTCTGATCTGGGCTTCCTCCTGGGCGGACCTGCACAGAAGTCCTCACACGAGAGGCGTTGGGGTGGCCCTCCACGGAAGACCCTCTGACGCTCAAGTTATCGGGGATCAGCGATCAACAGAAATAGGGAGAAGGATCTCTCTGGGGAGTCCTTCCAGGGGTGGCCAATCGGGAGCTCCAAGGGAGCACCGACGAACAGAGGAGGAGAGGAGAGAGAGAGAGTGAGTGAGAGTCGGGGGCTGTCAGCGCATACCTGAGAGAATCTAGGAATGTTGCATTTATAGGCAATCATCTGGATCTTGAGCGCCTTCTGGAAGGTTCAAAGGTTGTTGGGATTTGAATCAAGCTGTTATGAAGCCGGTGGGATCCGTATCTTGTTTGTTAAAGGATCGATGGCTGGGAGGGCCCCCTGATGGCCTAAGATTTGATGAGTGCATAGGTCCTAGGCCGTTATTCTAGATCCTAGACCACTCCTCAATATGATTCTTTGTTTGGGATTCTATTACGATAGACCTAGGCTCTCCCACATCGGGTTCCACGGAGGTGAGTATCGAGTCATGGATTGCTCAGGAAAGCCGAGCTATGAGAAGCTCGGGGGAGGCCGAGCTATGGGAAGCTCGGGGAGAGCCGAGCTATGGGAAGCTCGGGGGTGAAGCCGAGCTATGGGAAGCTCGGGGGAGAGCCGAGCTATGGGAAGCTCAGGGAGAGTCGAGCTATGGGTGGCTCGGTAGAACCGAGTTATAAGTTGCTGGGCCCACTGGACCACATTAGTTGGCTCGTTCTTCATAGGCGTAACGTAGTGGGCGGGGGTATGGGGCTGATCTTAGCCCCTTTGCACGGTTATCAATGCAATGGCAATTTTACCTCTCAACACATGCCCCCCACTCCCTAGTTCGTAGCGTAGGTTCGGGCATAGGGAGTGTAGACTTGGGTGGTGCACTGCGAACGATGGGACATCTAATTGACAGCCCATGCAATGATGCCCTAATCTGATCCGAGCTTTCCCTTTGACTCAGAGGCGTGGTAGCGGGCCACCCTTTGCTGATAGGCAGCCACTTGATCCGAGCTTTCTCTCTAATCTCCTCTATTAGGTTGAGGTTGGTATGGAGCTACTCATCGCTGGCTTCCTCCGAGTAGCTTTCCACCCACAGAGAAGGGAGCCCTATCTCCATGGGGATAACGGCCTCTGTGCCGAAGGCCATCCGGAATGGGGTTTCGCCTATGGGTTCTCTTGAGGTGGTGCAGTAGGCCCACAGGACATGGTGCAACTCGTCCGCCCACCTGCCTCGAGCCCTGGAGAGCCGAGCTTTGATCCCTTGAAGCAAAGTCTGGTTGGTTACTTCGGCTGCTTCGTTGGCTTGCAGATGCCCGACCGAGGTAAGGTGGTGGCAGATCCCGTGCTCCTCGCAAAACTGGCGAAACTTTGGATTATCGAATTGCCTACCATTGTCAGTGATGATAGTGTGCGGAAGGCCGAAGCGGCAAATGATGGACCTCCATACAAAATCCTTGGCCCGTACTTTGGTTATTTGTGCAACTGCCTCCGCCTCGACCCATTTAGTGAAATAATCGATGGTGACGAATAGAAATTTTCGCTGCCCCGTGGCGAGCGAAAACGGGTCGAGGATGTCCATCCCCCACTTGGCAAAGGGCCAAGTGGAGGATATGGGGACCAGGCTGGCGGAGGGGAGCCTCTGAATGCTTGAGTGCCTTTAGCATGGGTCGCAAGTTCGGACAAGGTCGTCTACATCCTTCTGCATGGTCGGCCAATAGTAGCCTTGCTGCAGCACCTGTGACATAGGGATCGGCTTCCCAGATAGTTGCCACAAATCCCCTCATGCACTTCGCGGAGGGCATAATCTGCTTCAGACGGGTGAAGACACCTGAGCAATGGCATGGAGAAGGACCATTTGTAGAGCTGATCGTCGATCAACACATAATGGGTGGCCTGCATCTTTAGCCTTCTGGCTTCTCTCCAGTCAGACGGAAGTGACCCTTCTTTGAGGTACCTCAGGACGGGGTCGAACCATGATGGCTCGGCCTCAACTTGCATTACTCGGTCGGCTTCCGCAACACTGGGTCTCTCTAAGATCTCTAGGTGGAATTTTTTCTCGGGTCCATAGATTCTGCCATTGCCAACCAAGACAGCAGGTCGGCATGGGCATTTTCAGATCTAGGAATCTGAATAATCTCAAATTCAGGGAAATGGGAGAGTAGGCTTCGAACCTCTTGGAGATATCGGATCATGTTCGGTTCCCGGGCCTCAAACTCCCCTCGTACGTGACCCGCCACCAGCTGGGAGTCGGTGAAGGCATTCAGTTTCTCCACCTTAAGGCTGCGGACAATCCGAAGACCGACTACCAGGGCTTCATATTCAGCTTCGTTGTTGGAGGCCGGAAAGGAGAAGCGGACGCCATATTCAAAAGTCACCCCCTTCGGACTGGTGAGAACCAAGCTCGCACCGGAGCGATGAGCATTGGATGACCCGTCGACATGGAGAAGCCATCGGGCGCCAAATTTTGATTTCTTGGGGGAGTCGGGGGTGGAGCCATCCTCTGGGATGGTACACTCGAGGAGGAAATCGGCTAGCACCTGAGCTTTGATGGCCGGGCGAGGCTGAAAATGGATGTCATGCTAGCTCAGCTCGATGGCCCACTTAGTCATTCTCCCTGATGTCTCTGGGCGATGGACCACTGCCTTGATGGGTTGGTCAGTCAGGACTGTCACAGAATACGCCTGGAAGTATGGCCGCAACTTCCGAATTGAGGTGATCAAGGTCAACACCATCTTCTCAATCCGGCTATACCTTGTCTCCGCATCACGGAGTAGCTTGCTGACATAATAAATTGGCTTCTGGACCTTGTTTTCTTCTCTGACCAGCATGGAGCAAACAGCACCTTCCGAAATAGCCAGATACAGGAATAGTGTCTCGCCAAGATTTGGACTGCTAAGGAGTGGGGAGGAGCCGAGGTACTTCTTAAGATCTTCGAATGATTTTTGACACTCGGGGGTCCACTGAAAGTTCTTAGCCGACCGGAGAGTCTTGAAGAAGGGGAGGCATCTTTCGGTTGAGTGCACCACGAAGCGGTTGAGAGCCGCTATCCTTCCGGTTCGGTGCTGGACTTCTTTAATAGACGCCGGGGGTGCCATCTATCAAAGAGCTTGGATCTTCTGGGGGTTAGCTTCGATACCCCGCTGGGAGACCATGAAGCCGAGGAATTTCCCAGAGTTAACGCCGAAGGCGCACTTAGTCGAATTGAGCTTCATCTGATACTTGCGGAGTGTTGCAAAGCTCTCCGAGAGATCCCCGATGTGCTGTGATGCTTCTTTGCTCTTGACCAGCATGTCATCGACGTATACTTCCATGTTCCGGCCGATTTGTTCTTTGAAGACCTTGTTGACCAGCCTCTGGTAGGTGGCGCCTGCATTTTTAAGACCGAAAGGCATAACTCGGTAACAGTAAGTACCTCGGTCGGTTATGAAGGAGGTCTTTTCTTCATCTTCGAGGGCCATCGGATCTGGTTGTAGCCGGAGTAGGCATCCATGAACGTCAACATTTGATAACTAGAGGTGGCATCCACAAGTTGATCAATTCGGGGGAGGGGAAAGCTGTCCTTCGGGCACGCCTTGTTGAGGTCAGTGAAGTCGATGCAGATCTGCCATTTACCACTCAACTTCTTCACCATGACAACATTCAATAGCCAGCTTGGGTAATTCACCTCCTGAATGAAGTCCGCCTTGATGAGCTTATCAACCTCTTCCTCAATAGCTCTCTGCCGCTCTGGGGCAAAGCTCCTCTTCTTCTGCTTGATGGGCCGGTGCGCCTCGTTCACGTTAAGGCGGTGGACAAGAACCTCAGGACTGATTCCCAGCATGTCAAAGGCGTACCAAGCGAAAACATCGGCATTGCTCCAGAGGAAGTCGATCAGCTCCTGCCGGGACTCGTCTTTAGTAGCGACCCAATCTTTATGGTTTGGTCGGGACGAGCCTCATCCAACGGCACTTCCTCCAGTTCCTCGGCTGGTTCTCCCCATTGCTCGGCGAAGTCCTCCCGAGCGTCCAGCCCGTCAACTTCCGGCATTCTAGACTGAAGGCTAGTGATGAAGCATTATCGAGCCATGGTTTGGCTTCCCTGGACAACTCTAACTCCCCACCTGGTAGGGAATTTCATGGACAGGTGTGGGATGGAGACAACAGCTTTGAGGGACATCAGGTCGAGTCTCCCAAATATTGCGTTGTAGGGCGACCTGAGCTTAGTTACTAGGAAGTTCGTGTGAACAGTGGCTACAAGGGGCTAGGTTCCTGCCCGAACTGTTAAGGTTACAACCCCTTCTGGGACGATAATGTCGCCTGTGAATCCCATTAGGGTGGAATCCATGGCTCGAAGGTTTTTCATGAGCAATCTCATCTTGGCAAACACATCGAGGTACAAAACATTCACAGAACTTCCACTGTCAACGAGGATCCGGCTTACATCATAGTCATTTAAATTGAGGGATACAACTAGTGCATCATCATGGGGAAACTGTATCCCTCGAAGATCATCGTTGGAGAAGGAGAGCTTGCCCGTCCGTACTTTCTTTGGCACCGATCCTTCATCATCATTTCTAGAGCTCGAGCCACCGGCTTCCTCGATCATGTTGATGTGGCCGATTACAGGCGGATTTGGTGGAGAAGGAGGCTGCTGAAGCTTGGGCTGGCAATCCCCCCCTTGTCCTGGCTCGAGTGCCCTCCTGAACTGGTTCAGTCGATCCCGTTGAATCAGCCTCTCAATCTCATTCTTCAACTGCCAACATTCCTCGGTGTCGTGGCCGTGCTCCCGGTGGTAGCGGCAATATTTGGTGGGGTCCCTCCGGGTTGGGTTCCCTCGGAGAGGAGCTGGCCAGGGGAGCTGGCGCTCTATCTCCATGAGAATTTGTGCCCTGTGTACAGTGAGCAAAGTGTACCGATCGAATCGCCTGGGCGGGCTTCGGGAGCATTTTCTCGGCAGCGGTGGGGGAGCTCTTTAGCGACAAGGCGGGCTTGGCCGACGGATGGGTCAGTGCCTGTCGGAACCTTTAGGTTCTTTCTTCTTCGCTAGCGGCACGGGCAACTCTCTGCGATTCTTCGACCCTAGCGTATTTGTCTGCCAGGGCCATCATATCGGAGAGGTTTGGGGGGTAGCTGACTTCCATCGCCAGGTAGAAGTCGCTCTCCTTCAAAACTCTCCCTGCCAAGGCGGACATAGCCACCTCATGATTAAGGTGGTCCACCTCTAACATGGCCTTGTTGAAACGGCCAAGGTAATTTCTCAAGGACTCACCCTCTCTTTGCTTAACTTCGGAGAGGGAGTCGGATCTCCACTGGTGACAGCGGCTACTGACGAACTGGCCAATAAAAGATGGCTCAGCTCGTCGAATGAATCAACGGAACCTGGTTTCAAAGCGTTGAACTAGGTTCGGGTAGATCCTCTGAGGGTGGAGGGGAAGGCGCGGCAGACGATTGCATCGGATGCTCCATGGAACATCATTATTGACTGGAAGCTACTAAGATGATCATCCAGGTCAGAAGAGCCGTGGTAGGGCTCGACGGCGGGTAGCTTGACATGGGAGGGAATCACTTCCTCCATGATTCCTTTGGAGAAAGGGATGCCCTGCTCCGCCTTGGGCTGAGGCGGATGGGCCTGCTTGGTGGTGTCTAGTTCCTGCCGCATCTCCCAAATTTGTCAACGGATCTCCTCTTCAGATGTAAGAGGAGGAGCTGGGCAAGAAGAGCACAGGGACGTCGTCGAATCATGGCGGGAGGACACCAGGGAGAGGGTCCGGGCCCGTTGAGATCTGGGAGGATCCCTGTTGTAGCCACCTCGTGGGACTGGTTTGTCCCCTTTGGGTCGGTGTGGGGGGTCCGTGGCTTCATGCGGACCAGAAGAGGAGGTGGCCGGAGAGAAAGGAGCTGCGGCCACCTCATGAAGGCATGGAGCAGGGGCAGCTGCGAAGCACTCCTGAACCAGATGGGTCAGGGCTTGGACCTGCTGGACCAGCGTGGCGAACTGGTCCTGGGTCACCGGGATGGCTAGCGGTGACGGGGTCTCAACTGGCAGCGGCTGTGGTGCCGCATTGCTTGTCGGATCAGGTCTTTGAGTGATGACCTGGTCCTGGGCTTCAGAGGTTGCTCTTCTCCGATTAGCCATTGGAGAGGTTCTACTCCAGATCGAGATCCTTATCTCCTTTCTTCAAGTTTTAATGGGACTTGAGGGCCCTTCCTCTAGTGCCAATCTGTTGCCACCGGGATCTGTTCTCCGACTCAGGCGTGGCCGGTCTCCCGATCTGGGCTTCCTCTTGGGCGGACCTGCACAGAAGTCCTCACGCGAGAGGGGTTGGGGGTGGCCCTCCACGGAAGACCCTCTGACGCTCAAGTCAGTGGGGATCAACGATCAACAGAAATAGGGAGAAGGATCTCTTTGGGAGTCCTTCTAGGGATGGCCAATCGAGAGCTCCAGGGGAGCATCGACGAGAAGTGGAGGAGAGGAGAGAGAGAGAGTGAGTGAGAGTCGGGGGCTGTTAGCGCATACCTAAGAGAATCTAGGAATGTCGCATTTATAGGCAATCACCTGGATCTTGAGCGCCTTCTAGAAGGTTCGAAGGTTGTTGGGATTCGAATCAAGCTGTTATGAAGCCGGTGGGATCCGTATCTTGTTTGTTAAAGGATCGATGGCTGGGAGGGCCCCCTGATTGCCTGAGATCTGATGAGTGCGTAGGTCCTAGGCTGTTATTCTAGATCCTAGACCACTCCTCAATATGATTCTTTGTTTGGGATTCTATTACGATAGGCCTAGGCTCTCCCACATCGGGTTCCACGGAGGTGAGTATCGAGTCATGGCTTGCTCAGGGAAGCCGAGCTATGGGAAGCTCGGGGGAGGCCGAGCTATGGAAGCTTGGGGGAGGCCGAGCTATGAGAAGCTCGGGGGGAGCCGAGCTATGGAAGCTCGGGGAGAGCCGAGCTATGGGAAGCTCGGGGGAGAGCTGAGCTATGGGTGGCTCGGTAGAACCGAGCTATAAGTTGCTCGGCCCACTGGACCACATTAGTTGGCTCGTTCTTCATAGGCGTAATGTAGCGAGCGGGGGGATGGGGCTGATCTTAGCCCCTTCGCACGGTTATCAATGCAATGGCGATTTTATCCCTCAACAGTACCAAACATCGTAATCAGGAACAAATCCCTTTTTACACAAATGCACCTTAACAGTTTCAACATCTCTGTAGGCTTTATTCTGACACCTGTGGAAGTTGCATGGGCACCTAATCCTAGGCCCATCTATCCATTCAGGTTGGCTATATGCAAATGTGATAAATTCTTCCAATCCATTCAGAAAATCTGGATTAAGCAAGCCATCTTTTATCCTTGCATAC
>UESW01003842.1:2030445-2115392 GCA_900491605.1 Calamus simplicifolius | reverse complement strand
GAAAAATTTAAAGAATATTTAATTCAAGATTTTTCCATCATAATAAAGCACCTCTTACATAATTTAATCCATAAGCTATAATTTGCAATTTTAAATTATTGGTCCCGATTCAAAAATTTTAAAATTTAAATTCATTTTCACCTCTAAATTCTATTTACAGGAACACATGCACTGCATCAATTCTCTGGCACCCTGATAAACGAAAAAGTTATCCATTATGGCAATACATTTTTAAAAAAATTAAAATACTATATAATTAAAACTGAAATTTATTAAAAATTAAGTAACAATTTACTTAAAATTTATATGTGATTGATTTTTCCACTAATTTTTGCAAGCCTATCTTGAATTAGAAAAATATTTTTTGAGAAAGAAGATATTGTTAGGTTAGGATGGAAAAGTTTAAAGAATATTTAATTCATATTTTTTTCATCATAAAAAAGTACCTTTTACATAATTTAATACATAAACTATATAATTTGCAATTCTAAATTATTGTCTTGATTCAAAGTTTTAAAATTTTAAATTTATTTTTACCTCTATAAATTCTATTTATAGGCACACATGCACTACATCAATTCTTTGGCCACGACATCGAGCTAAAAATGAAAAAGTTATCCATTATGACAGTACCTTTTTATCAAAATTTAAAATAGTATATAATTAAAACTAAAATTTATTAAAAATTACTTAATAATTTGCTTAAAATTTATATGTGATTGATTTCTCCACTATTTCTTGCAAGCCTATATTGAATTAGAAAAATATTTTTTTGAGAAAAAAATATATTGTTAAGATAAGGTGGAAAAATTTAAAGAATATTTAATTCAAGATTTTTCCATCATAATAAAGCACCTCTTACATAATTTAATCCATAAGCTATATAATTTGCAATTTTAAATTATTGGTTTTGATTCAAAAATTTTAAAAATTTAAATTCATTTTCGCCTCTGTAAATTCAATTTACAAGCACACATGCATGCATCAATTCTCTGGCCACGTTGTCACCTGATAAATGAAAAGGTTATCCATTATGGCAGTACTTTTTAAAAAATTTAAAATACTATATAATTAAAACTGAAATTTATTAAAAATTAAATAACAATTTACTTAAAATTTATATGTGATTGATTTCTCCACTAATTTTTGCAAGCCTATCTTGAATTAGAAAAATATTTTTTTGAGAAAAAAAGATATTGTTAAGTTAGGATGGAAAAGTTAAAGAATATTTAATTCAAGTCTTTTTCATCATAATAAAATACCTCTTACATAATTTAATACATAAACTATATAATTTGTAATTTTAAATTATTAGTCTTGATTCAGAAAATTTAAAAATTTAAATTTATTTTTACCTCTATAAATTCTATTTATAGGCACACATGCACTGCATCAATTCTTTGGCCGTGGCATCAACCTAATAAATGAAAAAGTTATCCATTATGACAGTACTTTTTTACCAAAATTTGAAATAGTATATAATTAAAACTAAAATTTATTAAAAATTAAGTAATAATTTACTTTAAATTTATATGTGATTGATTTCTCCACTATTTTTTGCAAGTCAATCTTGAATTAGAAAATATTTTTTTGAGAAAAAAAAGATATTGTTAAGTTAAGGTGGAAAATTTTAAAGAATATTTAATTCAAGATTTTTCTATCATAATAAAGCACCTCTTACATAATTTAATCCATAAGCTATATAATTTGCAATTTTAAAATATTGGTCTTGATTCAAAAATTTTAAAAATTTAAATTCATTTTACCTCTATAAATTCTATTTACAGGCACACATGCACTGCATCAATTCCATGGCCACGGTGTTAGCCTGATAAATGAAAAAGTCATCCATTATGGTAGTACCTTTTTTAAAAAAATTTAAATACTATATAATTAAAACTGAAATTGATTAAAAATTAAGTAACAATTTACTTAAAATTTATATGTGATTGATTTCTCCACTAATTTTTGCAATCCTATCTTGAATTAGAAAAATTTTTTTTGAGAAAAAAATATATTATTATGTTAGGATGGAAAAGTTTAAAGAATATTTAATTCAAGTTTTTTTCATCATAATAAAGTACCTCTTACATAATTTAATACATAAACTTTATAATTTGCAAATCTAAATTATTGGTCTTGATTCAAAAATTTAAAAAATTTAAATTTATTTTTACCTTTATAAATTCTATTTACAGGCACACATCTACTGCATCAATTCTTTGGCCGTGGCATCAGCCTATAAATGAAAAAGTTATCCATTATGACAGTACTTTTTTTATCAAAATTTGAAATAGTGCCTAGGTAGCCTAGACCACTAGGACAACTAATGGTTGTTTGTTTGATATGCCAAGCTAATTGATAGGTAAATGGATACATACATGTATACATACATATATCTGGTTTTTTGTGGGCATGTGCATGTGAGTGTGTGCATGTGCATATGTCATGTGAGTGTGCATACATGCATGCATACGTGTGTGCATGCACGCATGCATGTGAGTGTCCCTGTGTGCATATGCATGTGTGCAAGTGTATGCCTCTTTAACTGTTTTATCTGAAATATTGGATAACACTCCTTTAAGTAATCTCGACAACTATATATAAATTCTTGAATAATTTATTGGTTGGTGATTGTCTTGATGCCACCATATTGTATGGAAATGATTAGGTGCAACATGGGCATGCAAATCCAATGAGTAATAGTTGTTTTTCCTTTTTTTTTAAAAAAAATAGATATTTACAGTTGGGTTTAATATAGTAACAGTATAACACAGTAACACTATGACTAGAATGATCTTATGTATGTTATTTCTCTGGAGCTTGGGCGTTTAGATTACAGTAACACTATAACACAGTACCACTGTTACTAAAATGATCTTCATGTAATGTTATATGCTATTTCTCCAGAGCTTGGACATCCATTTCCTCCCTCCCATCAATCAATTGTTTTTTGTACACATTATAATTTGGCACCATTACATCATCCCGTCTTTAAATGCTTATGTTATGGAGTATTGATATGCAATGCAGAGTATCTAATAAGTTTGGTTGCAATGAATGTAACTTCTATACTTTATGACTTTTGTATGTATTTTAGGTTGGGGCGTACACCTGAATTCCTAATATATGGACATGGGCAACAAAGACGAGCAGTCATTGAGGCCTTGCGCCTTGTGGAGAATGGAAAAAAGAATAGACAAGAAAGTGCAGGTCACAAGCTTGATGAATTTACTAGTGCTAATATTGCGCAATCTTTTAAAGAGAAGTCACAAAAATGGCAAAAATTGTGACACAGGTGCATCTCTCATACCTACAAGTTGATCCTTTTTATATTTCCACATGGAAATCATGTTTCATGACTGAATTGGTTTGCACATCAGGAAATCCATCGAACACCAGTATTAAGTGATATCCCATAAATATACTTCATGTATCCCATTTCTCTGTTAATTCTGGCTCAGGTTTTCATCCTTCATAGTAATTAATTTTTATTTTCTCCTTCCAAACATTTGATCATCAACAAAAGAGCCTCCTCATGAATTTCATCTAAGGCCTATACTGCAATTATTCAACATTAAATGGTTGAGTGGGTATCTTAAATGTCTTATGTCCTGGGAAGTGGCTCTATATTTATAAACAAGATCATCTGAGATTTTCTCTTTGTCAACCATTTTGTTCTTTTCCGGATGCATGCATTTGAGGCTTGAATTTCTTCAATAAATGAAGGGATGGTTTTTTTCAATAATTTTTAATATTGATTATGGTTTGTGAATTTAACAGTCAAACTCATGTGAGATAGCATTAACTGATGCTTCATAAGCTTGAACACTTAGCTATTGTGACGAATCTTTTCAATAAATTAAGGGATGGTTTTTTCAATAAATTTTAATGTGAATTTAACAGTCAAACTCATGTGAGATAGCATATTAGTTGACACTTCATAAGCTTGAACACTTAGCTATTGTGATGGTATGCCAAAACATGCAACATTTTCATATTTTTGCTTCAAGGTTTGCTCCAGAGTTTAAGCGGCAACCTATAACAGCCTGTGCCGACTGGCACACCAGATCAGTCTATTATTAACATCAACATATGCTCACATGAGCCCAATTAGATCCCTTTTCTGTAGCCCCTTTTTTTTGTTTTGTCATTGGACAACACAGCAGACTCCATGCCAGCATGCCTTGTGCTAATTGGCACTAATATATTTTCTTTGCACATGAGGGATATGTGTCTTGATCCGTACTAGCAAAGGTTGTTACAGCAGCCAAGCCTAGATGCAACATTTATATCTCTTACTTTGTTGTTTCACATGGTTTGGTTGTTCTAAACAATGTGCATGAATTTCAAACCTTGTGATGTGAGTCTTATCTTCACCTTATGACTTCGCTTTTTTTTCCTGTCTTGGATCTATCTATCATAATTGATCTTCATCTTCATTGATGTGTTTTCTTTGTTCTCTTTAACATATCACTTTTTAACTTATCCTATTTAGTTTGTCCCAATTATCTTTCCTGCACTTGTTTTATGGATAAGTGGTCTACCTGAGGTTTCGAACTCAAAATTCTCTTGACCTCTTTGCTCTTTAGAAAAAATGCTGATAATTGTGTCACTGGGTGCTATTCAAATTATCAGTATTCAAGTATTTCACAAGTAGTGGCCTGTTGATGACATATTTTTCCAACTCTGGATTGTACAACTTGGCACAACCATTTGGTTATGAGATGTCACTAATTCAAGTTGACAAATGTACAATCAAACCTAAAGCGGCACCTTGTTACCAACTAACACCAAATAATGTAGCTTGAAGGGTTAGGCTGAGATTTCATTTATTTTATGTAACTACCTTGGACTGACATTTTCCATTTTGTTCCATATACATGTCATTGTGAAACTATAGAGTCAATGCTATTGTCCAGTTCTAATATATGGTCATGGGTTTTTACCCAACTAAGAAAATGGCATGATTCCATGGTCTTTTATTATCATATCATTAGCATATTTGTTGGTAATTTAATGGCTTTTCCTATGAGTCATCAGTTCTAGATGTTCTATGATGAAGTTAATGGTCTTTTTTTTCTAGGCATGTTTTGTCATTTGGATATAATTTTCAGCAGCACAAAACTATCTTGTAAAAAATAGTTTGGCACTTTATATATGGGAGGTTAAAGTAAATTATCTAGTGAAATACTAGATATCTGTTATGTTTTGGAACCTTGATGGAGTGAGAAATGCAACGTCCCGTCTTAAAATGGAAATATAGCATGCTTGATACTTGTATGCAGGCAGCAAATTTTTCTTTCACTTCATAGGTACGTGCATTTGAGTTATTGTATTGATACTGTGATATAATTTTTCTTTTCAGGCAAAAGCTTCTGGGAAAACTCCTGAAGAATGTGAAAGAACGGGTGATGAGATAGGAGTAAGCTGTTGTTTTCTAGTGCAAAATTTAAATGCCAATTTAGGTAACATATTTTAAATTCTTGATTTTGTGATCTCAATCAGGCTATGGTTCTTAGACATTACAACAACATACTCACATCATGCAATGCTTTGGACTATCATGATTTTATCAGCTCATCAGTGAAGCTACTGACTCATTTTCCTGAAGGTAATGATTGAGCTCACACTATAATAGGAATATCATACTTTCTTTTTCTGTGAAAATTAACTCATGATTGCAAACTTTCAGTGTTTAAGGAGTGTGTGGAAACATTGAAAGCCATAGTCGTAGATGAGTTTCAGGATACAAGTTCTATGCAATATTGTCTTTTAAGGATTTTAGCCTCTCACAAACATGTGACTATTGTTGGAGATGAAGATCAGGTGATTTTCAATATGATTTGAATTTAGCTGTTGTTTTTGGAGGATTTCTAGCTGTTTTATCAAAGCAAAATAATTTCTCTACTCCTTGAAATTTTAGAATTCATGTTTCTAAAATTGTTTAATTCCTAATTGTCTTTCAGTCCATATTCAGTTTCAATGGTGCTAATGTTTGTGGATTTGACTCCTTTCGTAAAGATTTTCCAACTCATAAAGAGGTCAGTGCCATGTATGTTTTATTTCATTCTTGCCTCTCCAACTAATATGCTATTAAACAAGGATATGTCAAAACATGCCTCATACCCGTATTCGATATGGATATGCCTGGATACGTATCTGATATGCATCCAATATAATAAAAAATATTTTTATTTTCAACATGTTATGTATAGGTTTAGGATACGTGGGATACGTTTGGAATACCTTGGGATATGTTTAGGGTTAAAATCAATTTTTTATTAAAAAATAAGGTCTTTTTTGTTATTTTTAAAAAATAAAAGCCTTAAAAATCAGTTCTTGTTCAAGCTTCATTAAACTAAATAAATATCATAATTTTTTGATCACTTTTTGCTTAGAAAATATGAAGGAGGGTTGAATTTTTTGCTTCATGGATAGCATACATTATTGATAGTTTATAAACTAATGGAATTTTGAATGTTTCTATCTATTTAAGTTAAAGTTAGATGCCTTCAAAATTCCATAATGGACGAATGTTGAAACAAATATCATATTCTTTTGTAATTTACAGCATACAAGTTAGAATGGAAGCATTCTTTTGTTATAAATAGCTTCTAATCAACTTTTGTATATTTTTGATGGTGGGTACTCAATCTTTTAATTTGCAAGTTAGCATAATATATTCTTTATTATATTAAAATTTATATTAATTATCTAACATATCTTAGACATATTGTATATTAGATTTTCAAGAATATCTATATTATATCATATCCCATACTCTATCTGTGCTAATGCTTCATTGCTAAAATGAGCACTCTAAGTGAACATTAATCTCCAGGCTATTCTTTTATCACTAATGCTTTGATTTTCTTTTTTTATGTTGACAACTGCAGATTAGATTAAACAAGAATTATCGTTCTACACGGTGTATTGTTGAGGCTGCATCTTCCCTTATTCACAATAACATCTGCCATCTTAAGAAGGTTGAAACGGATAAGCCCTCTGGCTGCAAAGCATCCTTCTCTAACTTCTTGTTCTTGGACTTTATGTATTAACATTTTATTTGATGTTCAAAATTATCATAATATTATATTTGACCTGTTTAGTCCTTCACCATATCCAGATTACTGTTAAGGAATGTCATAACGAAGATGCAAAACGTGCATTTATTGTTGATAAAATCTTGGAAATCACTTCTGGCGACTCAGTTGCCAACTGCTCATTTGGCAGTGTGGCAGTCCTTTACAGGAGACAAGTAAACTCTCTCTTTGTTTTTTTTTTTTTCCCTTTCTTTTTTGTTTTTTGGTTAGAGCTTATGGATTTCTTGGATGTTGTACATTCTATATATGAACAATATTCTTATATCATCCAGATTACTGGCAAAGCATTTCAGTTTGTGCTTCCGCAACAGGAAAATATCCTTCAATGTCCATGGAGTGGTCTTCTACGGGAAAAAGGTTGTCATTTCTTGCTTGACTTTTTATTATTGAATGGATTGCATTGGCCATGATCTGGTTTATTTGGATCATTGATATAACTCTTTTATTTATTAGTCCCATCCAGTGATTCACTTTAGCAAGAATCTAAGTACGGTGTGGGAAGTTGATGAAACCTTATCTACCTTGCATGCTTTGGTGTCACATGCTTGTCCTAGTCTTAAACTGTTTTGCCAGCCATCTTTTGCTAATTGTCAAACTTATGCTTATACGACCAAGACGAGGCATGATAGCCAGTTTAGCTGTTATTAATTGCTAGTTATGTCCTAACTAATTTAGTCTTCTCTTTCTTTATGTGTGTGTGTGTGTATCTACATATCTCTCTTTATTTTATAGCGTCAGCTTCTGTAGTAGGCAAATGATTGGTATATCAACATGCTCAATCTGTGCAAACATAATGGATTTTAATTCCAACAATATGACTGGATTTTGATTATCATTTCTTCACTTCTTGGAAACATTGGATAATATACTTGTATGTCTATGAAATTTATTGTTGGTCCTAAAAGCCATTAACATGGATGTTTTATTCTACCAATATGATTGAATTGTTGTCCCTGTGGTAGTTTCTTTTAATGATTCAGAGAATGAGAGAGGACTTCTAGTCCTGGAAATGATTGTAAAATGATTATTTTATATCATAATTCTGTACCAATATGTTTATGATATGAATCTATTTAAGATTAATCTGGATCCATTTATTTCATGTTAGATTTAACTTGTATTCCATTTTGCCACCCTTTCATGTTAGGTTTCAAAAAGGTTATTGGATTTTTTTTTTCAAAACAATTAATCTTCACTTCCAACATTTTACTTTTTTCCACTGCTATTTGTCAAAAAATTCATTGTACATGGAAGAGTATTACGATAATAATCATTTCAAATTTGGAATTTGTTTAATCCTTACTTAACCCATCAACATTATATATATTAAATTGAATCTAAAAAATATTCAAATACAATCATTAATGAGTTTGGATGCAAGTTCAAACCTTACTCGGTTCTAACGCAGTATGAATCTCATCAGATCCAACCAGTTTTAGTTCTCATTTGTTTACATTCAATATTATTTTCATTTTTTTTACAGTTTAAGGTAAAAGAAGATTATCTTTTGGGATGACAATAAGCACACCGACATTTCCTGAAGGCCATTTTAGCGTGGACGTCATACTGAACCCAATCCAAACCTACGATCAAGGCGTCGGACCCAAGAAGCGCAAAGCGTAGTAAGCGGTCGAACCACTAATGGACCGATTCTAATTATACCCTCCAGCTGTCCTCCGCCCCTCGGCCTCTATGAAATCCACAGCCGATGAGCTGCCCATTCCTCAGACGCCGTCCAACCACGCCATCGCCTTCTAGGGTTTCTCTTTCCCTTCCTCTCCTCCCGTCCCTCTTTCCCATTCCTCTCCTCCCGTCCCTTTCTATCCTGCGTCTCTCTCAATCATTCAAGAAAAAATGGATCAAGAAAATGCTTCTTGGCCGATCCGGGCCCCGTTAGTGGCGGCCACCGACGATCAAAGGCCTCGAATCAGTCTAAGCTTCTGAGCCGCGAAGCCCCATCTCTCTCGCAAAAGGCCCCAAGAATCCCCTTCTCTCTGTCACGCTCCCAAGTTGATGCGCTCTCTCCTTCTTTTCCTCTGGCTTTCAGTCTTTCCTTCCTTCTCGATTCGCCTATTAATATTTTCTTCGAATTTTTGTTTCAGATGTAGGTACGAATGTTTTGAGCCCGTTGCTCCATGCCTCTCCCATTCCCAGGGTTTCGCTTGCTGACATTCAGACTAGGGTTCCAATTGAAGATGGGTACTCCACTCCAGCTAAGCCTCTAGAAATTTGCAATGGTTTTCAGGATGTTGCAGTCTCCCCACATAGCGATGCTGGTTTTCTTGATGATGAGCTTGATGAGGTATTCTTGCAAGAAGTGGATGCCCTGTGTGAACAGAGGACCACGGCAATGAAACAGAGGCCAGGCCCGAGGAGCATGGCTCGTGATTCGAGTGCCGTAGAAGATAGGAAGCAGTGAGAGAGGAATGCACGAATCTTTTTAGGACACGAATGATGGTTCAGCGCCTCAGAAGTATTATGAGTATATGAAATCGCTGAATGATGCACAAAGGGAGGCAGCTTGTAGCAACATCTCCGTTCCATTGATGATTGTAGCAGGTCCGGGAAGCGGAAAGGTCTGATCTTTTTCTTGAGCTAGTATCACCCAAGAACTCTTTCCTCGATTATTCTTTTCACTAAATATTATACTTGTGTTTGCGCTTGTTTCTGGCATTTTCTTGAAGCTAGAAACACCCAAAAAAATTGCTCTCTTGATATTTATATTTGCACTGTTTTATATTTTCTCTTGTTACTGACGATCGATGGTATGGCAAGTCAGACATCAACAATGGTTGGGCGGGTGTTGACACTCCTCAAAGAGGTACGGGTTCTGTTGTTGACATTATAAAGTTTGTAGCAAATCTTGATACAGTTCCTCCTTCCATAGCTTTTACTGTTTCAAATGTCGTTAAAAAAAGACTTTTCCCCAATCCCTTTTCTCAAGGGAATTGGCCCCTCCAACATTCTCGCAATGACATTCACGACTGCTGCTGCATCTGAGATGAGGGATCGAATCGGAGCAGTGGTGGGAAAGGTTGTCGCAAAGGAACTGGCAATTAGCACGTTTCACTCGTTCTGTCTGCAGCTCTGCAGGACACACGCTGAGAAGTATGTTACTGTGAGCATGAGGTTTTATTTATTTTGGCACTTCTATTCTTTGAGTGTTAAAAATTCTGCCATTTTTGCTTAAAACGGCTCCACAAATTATGGTCCTTTAGGATTTTCGCTTGAATATATATATATATATATCAGGACTTTATCTAGGCACAACTGAAAAATGTTATTTCATCCGCTCAAGCATGCTTCATGAGTAGTTCTAAACCTTCATATGTCATATCCAATCTAGATAACGAAATTCATGATAGGGATGGATCTAAAATTTATTTTGAAGAAGGAAAAAAAAAAACCAGGAACTTACATCGATATTTCAGCATATTTGAAGTTGTTCCTCTTCATGTATAAGCCACGGTATCTTAAATCAATCCTAGGATTACTTTTCCATAAATAACTAAACTAATCCTCCATTTATTTCGTTTTTCATCCTAGTCCTCTAATGCTATAATATCCACAAATAAATTATATCTAGTGGTAAACCACATTATTTAGTCTTCAACAAATTTTTGAAAAAGGGTTTATAGTGGAATCATGTATCTCATCCCATGTGTTAATGGTCTAGTTGTAGTCGTTATTGTAGGAGTTATGTGCTCACTCTTCTTAGAGGGGCACCACTTAAAAATTTGACATTTTCCTTCCGAAACTTGAAGAAATTTTTAACACTTCTAAGAGCTTTCCAAACTCCCCTTCTTTGCTTTACATAAGACTTTGCCAATATATAATCCTATATTAACTATTTTTTATGCTAAATCCTTCCTCTTTGATATTGAAACACAGCAGCTAGTGAATAGCCTCTTCTTAATCATAAAAAAAAATCTCTAGTACTTCCTGTTAAAAAGTCAAAATAGACAAATATAATCTATAGAAATCTCCTTGCAGAAAGAAACATGTGAGATTTATCCATGTAGGTTCTCAGCAGGCATCTAGATGAGAAAAAGGTCATCAGACACCACTTCTTGGTGTTTTGCATTGAGATCCTAGTCATATATTCTCATTTTGCCCCTGGACAGTTTCTTATAATCTCCTCAAATTTACATTTTTAATCTCATACTTCCTGGGTTCCATGTTTCACAACGCTCAAAATTGATGAACATAAGACTTCATTTGCTGAAATTGCATGGACTGGAGTTAGAAAATCTTCTCTTTTCACAGTATGATGAGTTCTAAATCGATAATAGAGAACTATCCCCACTCTTGAGGATTTGAGGACATTATGTGGAGAGGACAAGGTAGCGATGTTGCCTACTATCAGACGTAAACGAGAAGCTTATCTGTTCATATTTCTGTTTCAACATCTCCATATTCATGTGCAATGCACATGCTGCAGGTTTCTTTTCTTTTCCCTTCTTTGTTTTCCTCCTTTTTATTTGGGCTTCCTATTTCTTGCATGTTCACATGTTACAAGTGCATTCCGAGTGCTGGATGCTAGTTATTAAAAAAGCAAGCCGAGTCAGGTTCTCTGACTTGAAAGACTTGAAAGTGTTTCAGTTTTGGACAAATTAAGTAACAGAAAAGGTTTATTAGGGGTTTTTCATGAATAAGTCCCTCATTAGTTCCTTAGGACACCAGAAACCCCCTTTTCTTTTTGAATGGAATACGCCTAAAGCCCCTACCTTTAATACAAACTGGCCTAGGTAGCCTAGACCACTAGGACAACTGGTTGTTTGTTTGATATGCCAAGCTAATTGATAGGTAAATGGATACATACATGTATACATACATATATCTGGTTTTTTGTGGGCATGTGCATGTGAGTGTGTGCATGTGCATATGTCATGTGAGTGTGCATACATGCATGCATACGTGTGTGCATGCACGCATGCATGTGAGTGTCCCTGTGTGCATATGCATGTGTGCAAGTGTATGCCTCTTTAACTGTTTTATCTGAAATATTGGATAACACTCCTTTAAGTAATCTCGACAACTATATATAAATTCTTGAATAATTTATTGGTTGGTGATTGTCTTGATGCCACCATATTGTATGGAAATGATTAGGTGCAACATGGGCATGCAAATCCAATGAGTAATAGTTGTTTTTCCTTTTTTTTTAAAAAAATAGATATTTACAGTTGGGTTTAATATAGTAACAGTATAACACAGTAACACTATGACTAGAATGATCTTATGTATGTTATTTCTCTGGAGCTTGGGCGTTTAGATTACAGTAACACTATAACACAGTACCACTGTTACTAAAATGATCTTCATGTAATGTTATATGCTATTTCTCCAGAGCTTGGACATCCATTTCCTCCCTCCCATCAATCAATTGTTTTTTGTACACATTATAATTTGGCACCATTACATCATCCCGTCTTTAAATGCTTATGTTATGGAGTATTGATATGCAATGCAGAGTATCTAATAAGTTTGGTTGCAATGAATGTAACTTCTATACTTTATGACTTTTGTATGTATTTTAGGTTGGGGCGTACACCTGAATTCCTAATATATGGACATGGGCAACAAAGACGAGCAGTCATTGAGGCCTTGCGCCTTGTGGAGAATGGAAAAAAGAATAGACAAGAAAGTGCAGGTCACAAGCTTGATGAATTTACTAGTGCTAATATTGCGCAATCTTTTAAAGAGAAGTCACAAAAATGGCAAAAATTGTGACACAGGTGCATCTCTCATACCTACAAGTTGATCCTTTTTATATTTCCACATGGAAATCATGTTTCATGACTGAATTGGTTTGCACATCAGGAAATCCATCGAACACCAGTATTAAGTGATATCCCATAAATATACTTCATGTATCCCATTTCTCTGTTAATTCTGGCTCAGGTTTTCATCCTTCATAGTAATTAATTTTTATTTTCTCCTTCCAAACATTTGATCATCAACAAAAGAGCCTCCTCATGAATTTCATCTAAGGCCTATACTGCAATTATTCAACATTAAATGGTTGAGTGGGTATCTTAAATGTCTTATGTCCTGTGGAAGTGGCTCTATATTTATAAACAAGATCATCTGAGATTTTCTCTTTGTCAACCATTTTGTTCTTTTCCGGATGCATGCATTTGAGGCTTGAATTTCTTCAATAAATGAAGGGATGGTTTTTTTCAATAATTTTTAATATTGATTATGGTTTGTGAATTTAACAGTCAAACTCATGTGAGATAGCATTAACTGATGCTTCATAAGCTTGAACACTTAGCTATTGTGACGGAATCTTTTCAATAAATTAAGGGATGGTTTTTTCAATAAATTTTAATGTGAATTTAACAGTCAAACTCATGTGAGATAGCATATTAGTTGACACTTCATAAGCTTGAACACTTAGCTATTGTGATGGTATGCCAAAACATGCAACATTTTCATATTTTTGCTTCAAGGTTTGCTCCAGAGTTTAAGCGGCAACCTATAACAGCCTGTGCCGACTGGCACACCAGATCAGTCTATTATTAACATCAACATATGCTCACATGAGACCAATTAGATCCCTTTTCTGTAGCCCCTTTTTTTTGTTTTGTCATCGGACAACACAGCAGACTCCATGCCAGCATGCCTTGTGCTAATTGGCACTAATATATTTTCTTTGCACATGAGGGATATGTGTCTTGATCCGTACTTGCAAAGGTTGTTACAGCAGCCAAGCCTAGATGCAACATTTATATCTCTTACTTTGTTGTTTCACATGGTTTGGTTGTTCTAAACAATGTGCATGAATTTCAAACCTTGTGATGTGAGTCTTATCTTCACCTTATGATTCGCTTTTTTTTTCCTGTCTTGGATCTATCTATCATAATTGATCTTCATCTTCATTGATGTGTTTTCTTTGTTCTCTTTAACATATCACTTTTTAACTTATCCTATTTAGTTTGTCCCAATTATTTTCCTGCACTTGTTTTATGGATAAGTGGTCTACCTGAGGTTTGGAACTCAAAATTCTCTTGACCTCTTTGCTCTTTAGAAAAAATGCTGATAATTGTGTCACTGGGTGCTATTCAAATTATCAGTATTCAAGTATTTCACAAGTAGTGGCCTGTTGATGACATATTTTTCCAGCTCTGGATTGTACAACTTGGCACAACCATTTGGTTATGAGATGTCACTAATTCAAGTTGACAAATGTACAATCAAACCTAAAGCGGCACCTTGTTACCAACTAACACCAAATAATGTAGCTTGAAGGGTTAGGCTGAGATTTCATTTATTTTATGTAACTACCTTGGACTGACATTTTCCATTTTGTTCCATATACATGTCATTGTGAAACTATAGAGTCAATGCTATTGTCCAGTTCTAATATATGGTCATGGGTTTTTACCCAACTAAGAAAATGGCATGATTCCATGTTCTTTTATTATCATATCATTAGCATATTTGTTGGTAATTTAATGGCTTTTCCTATGAGTTATCAGTTCTAGATGTGTTATGATGAAGTTAATAGTCTTTTTTTCGAGGCATGTTTTGTCATTTGGATATAATTTTCAGCAGCACAAAACTATCTTGTAAAAACTAGTTTGGCACTTTATATATGGGAGGTTAAAGTAAATTATCTAGTGAAATACTAGATATCTGTTATGTTTTGGAACCTTGATGGAGTGAGAAATGCAACGTCCCGTCTTAAAATGGAAATATAGCATGCTTGATACTTGTATGCAGGCAGCAAATTTTTCTTTCACTTCATAGGTACGTGCATTTGAGTTATCGTATTGATACTGTGATATATTTTTCTTTTCAGGCAAAAGCTTCTGGGAAAACTCCTGAAGAATGTGAAAGAACGGGTGATGAGATAGGAGTAAGCTGTTGTTTTCTAGTGCAAAATTTAAATGCCAATTTAGGTAACATATTTTAAATTCTTGATTTTGTGATCTCAATCAGGCTATGGTTCTTAGACATTACAACAACATACTCACATCATGCAATGCTTTGGACTATCATGATTTTATCAGCTCATCAGTGAAGCTACTGACTCATTTTCCTGAAGGTTATGATTGAGCTCACACTATAATAGGAATATCATACTTTATTTTTCTGTGAAAATTAACTCAAGATTGCAAACTTTCAGTGTTTAAGGAGTGTGTGGAAACATGGAAAGCCATAGTCGTAGATGAGTTTCAGGATACAAGTTCTATGCAATATTGCCTTTTAAGGATTTTAGCCTCTCACAAACATGTGACTATTGTTGGAGATGAAGATCAGGTGATTTTCAATTTGATTTGAATTTAGCTGCTGTTTTTGGAGGATTTCTAGCTGTTTTATCAAAGCAAAATAATTTCTGTACTCCTTGAAATTTTAGAATTCATGTTTCTAAAATTGTTTAATTCCTAATTGTCTTTCAGTCCATATTCAGTTTCAATGGTGCTAATGTTTGCGGATTTGACTCCTTTCGTAAAGATTTTCCAACTCATAAAGAGGTCAGTGCCATGTATGTTTTATTTCATTCTTGCCTCTCCAACTAATATGCTATTAAACATGGATATGCCAAAACAGGCCTCATACCCGTATTTGATATGGATATGCCTGGATACGTATCTGATATGCATCCAATATAATAAAAAATATTTTTATTTTCAACATGTTATGTATAGGTTTAGGATACGTGGGATACGTTTGGAATACCTTGGGATATGTTTAGGGTTAAAATCAATTTTTTATTAAAAAATAAGGTCTTTTTTGTTATTTTTAAAAAATAAAAGCCTTAAAAATCAGTTCTTGTGCAAGCTTCATTAAACTAAATATAAATATCATAATTTTTTGATCACTTTTTGCTTAGAAAATATGAAGGAGGGTTGACTTTTGTGCTTCATGGATAGCATACATTATTGATAATTTATAAACTAATGGAATTTTCAATGTTTCTATCTCTTTAAGTTAAAGTTAGGCACCTTCAAAATTCCATAATGGACGAATGTTGAAACAAATATCATATTCTTTTGTAATTTACAGCTTACAAGTTAGAATGGAAGCATTCTTTTGTTATAAATAGCTTCTAATCAACTTTTGTATATTTTTGATGGTGGGTACTCAATCTTTTAATTTGCAAGTTAGCATAATATATTCTTTATTATATTAAATTTTATATTAATTATTTAACATATCTTAGACATATTGTATATTAGATTTTCAAGAATATCTATATTATATCATATCCCATACTCTATCTGTGCTAATGCTTCATTGCTAATATGAGCACTATAAGTCGACATTAATCTCCAGGCTATTCTTTTATCACTAATGCTTTGATTTTCTTTTTTTATGTTGACAACTGCAGATTAGATTAAACAAGAATTATCGCTCTACACGGTGTATTGTTGAGGCTGCGTCTTCCCTTATTCACAATAACATTAAACGCTGCCATCTTAAGAAGGTTGAAACGGATAATTCCTCTGGCTGCAAAGTATCCTTCTCTAACTTCTTGTTCTTGGACTTTATGTATTAATATTTTATTTGATGTTCAAAATTATCATAATATTATATTTGGCCTGTTTAGTCCTTCACCATATCCAGATTACTGTTAAGGAATGTCATAATGAAGATGCACAATGTGCATTTATTGTTGATAAAATCTTGGAAATCACTTCTGATGACTCAGTTGCCAACTGCTCATTTGGCAGTGTGGCAGTCCTTTACAGGAGACAAGTAAACTTTCTCTTTGTTTTTTTTTTCCTTTTTTTTTTTTTTTTGGTTAGAGCTTATGGATTTCTTGGATGTTGTACATTCTATATATGAACAATATTCTTATATCATCCAGATTACTGGCAAAGCATTTCAGTTGTGCTTCCGCAACAGGAAAATACCCTTCAATGTCCATGGAGTGGCCTTCTACAGGAAAAAGGTTGTCATTTCTTGCTTGACTTTTTACTATTGAATGGATTGCATTGGCCATGATCTGGTTTATTTGGATCATTGATATAACTCTTTTATTTATTAGCCCCATCCAGTGATTCTAAGTACTGTTTGATGCCTTATCTGCATGACATGCTTGTCCTAGTCTTAATGTTTTGCCAGCCATCTTTTGCTAATTGTGACATGATATGGTTTAGCTGATATTAATTGCTAGTTATGTCCTAACTATTTAGTCTTCTCTTTCTTTGCTACATATCTCTCTTTAATAGCGTCAGCTTCTGTAGTAGGCAAATGATTGGTATATCAACATGCTCAATCTGTGCAAACATCTCTTGACCTTCAATTAGATAATATTCTTGTATGATCCCCATCCCTTGCTCTTAAATCAGATCCCAAAGAAATAAGGATAGCAGAATCTGTAACCTAATCTAAACCAGCTGTCAATAGGGATTTTCTCTTGAACATTTCATATAGTAGTCTGTGTGTATCAAATGACTGAACAACTGGGATCAATTTACTCAGTCTAATAGTTGACAAATTCATAGAAGTTGTCTTAATGAATTATGAAGATTCAATAGCAATCCTATTCTAGGAGCTGGAAAGATGGATATTCCTTGTTTATCATCGGACAAAGTTACCTTATCTCGTAAACCTTATGAGGCTAGTAGTTTGCATTTCCTCATGGAAAACCCTTCTGTTGGTGATTGTGTCTGTTTAGGGTTGTTTGTGTGTTGGGCTGGCCCAAGTAGCTAACCCACAAAAATTGAGCTCACACTAGACTTAAAGCCCTAAAACTCATTTGGCCTGATTTTTGCGAAGTTCAAGTAATTCGGGCTAGGCTTAGTCTTGGGATTTGGTCTACAATAAATGGAAACCTGGTTTGAGCCTGACCCAACCTAAAAAAATAAATCAAGTAGGGTTGAGCTTGGCCTAGTTTGGGTTGGGTTGGTTTTGGGCCTAAGCTTCAAATCTTGGGTTTGTGAGCCTAGGCCCAACCTGGCCTGTTGACACCCCCTATGCTAGATTTTTGACTCTATTATGTTGAGATTTAATTAGTTTAAATTCAAAATTGGGTTTCCAAAGTGAAGATCTAAATTGTTTGATGCAACCTATTGCATCTCACATGTGAACGCGGCCTTGTCTTAGTTGTCACACCCCTTTGCCTGCAAACAAGGGTTCTTTTTGGGTTTCGATACCTGGTTTGCACTTCCTCAAAAATTGAAACCTTGGTATTTATGTTGCGGGTGGTTCTCCCTCCCTTTCACCCTTTTGCTCAAAAAAAAAAAAAAAAGAAGAGAAAAAACTTATTGCATCTAAATTGACCATCAATAGGAGGTTTCATCCAGCAGCTGTCTTATGTGTGCTAGCAATATATATCTCTTGATCTAGATATCTTAGAACATGTAGAAACCAAATTTCATTATCTTGGATGATTCTAACTCATAAATCATAGGAAAACGTTATGTGCTGTGTAAGCCATCTACTTTAGATGACATAATGCCTAGGCAAGGCATATCCATTTTGGACTTTACAATAGTTTGTCTCTCTTATTACTTTTCTTTGGCGTGATGCTAGGCATTTCCTTTTCATTTTGAGCCTCACCTCTCCATTTTGAATAATACTGTTTGTTACTTTGCTTTTACTCTTCTAGATCATTGTACTCAATTCTGTACTTGTGGACACAGGACTCGACTTACTCAAGGATGCAAAGTTTTGTCCACACTAGACATGCTATCCAAGCTTGCAAGAAGAGTAAGAAACTTGCATATATATATATATATATATATATATATATATATATATATATATATATATATATATATATATATCTTCTTCTGACCGACAAAATGCTCTTCATGTTTTTAAGCTTCATGTAGAATCAATGAAAATTATAATGATTCATGGTTGTTTAAAACATTTCTATAGAATAACATTCAAAGAACTTTGGTTCCGTTACATAACATAGTTGATATTTTAAAGTGTTTTTCAACCATCCAATGCTTATTTTATGTCAATCATTTGTCATGAGCATACTTGATTCATCTTTTTTAACAAATCTTACAGAAATTCTTGACTGTTATCGTCTCTTGACAACTGAAAACTTTAGGCATATTGTCATGTATCTTTTATCCTTTGATAATATGTACATACTGATTCACAATTTCTGTTGGTGCTGCTAGGAACAATCAATCTCTGTGGTCATCTCTTCTGTGGAAAATATGTTACCTCAGGTTCAATTCTATCATATTCTTATCATAACATATTCAAGTGGAGAACTTTGCACCTTTATCTGATAACTGGCATGCATTAGCATCCAAAGAAACACAAGTTTTTAAAACAATTTACATATGACATACTAAATTATACTATAATTACATTGGTAGAAATGGACATTTTTATGGAAATCAGCAACTTTTAATTAATTTATAGAAATCTCTGATTTAAATTCTCCTAGTTACATGATTCCTATGATGGTTTAACGTGCACATTGCATGGTTCCAGTTAATATCAAACAAACTAACATTGGGCAGTTATACTTACATTGAAGAAAAGTAATTTCAAAATTTATGGAAAAAACTTTAAAGCATGAAACAATGTAATTATAGTTTCACAATTAAAAAGTTTGTACATGAAACAATGTGATTATAGTTGCACAATTAAAAAAGTTTGTAGGTGCATGCACATTGTGCTCTAGGAAGCATGTGCGCTAGCAGAGCCTCATAAAGCCGACATTAATATGGTTTATCTTGATTATAACCTTTGCTTCAGCATTGAATAATAATCTTGAGTTGTTATTATGTCTAGTTTATAGTTCACAACCTCTAATATTTCAATATAAAAAACTAGGGCAACAAATTCAAAGAGTTCTAGATTAGCATTAAAGCAGATAAGGTTGTTCATTTTGGTCAAGGACGGGCCGAGTATCACTATGTATGATTTGTATCATTGCATATTTCTTTGATGCAAATTGATATAGGCCAATACACATGATGTAAGCTACCAAATGCCATATTGAGTATGTACCTCTATACCATGTTGATGCCTGCAATAATGTACTTATACTAGTTACATTTTGTGTGGTCAGTCTCCGTTAGTTCTTGTTTTAAACATAGATTAACTATAGATTTCCTAATGTATGTAGCCTTAATGAAATTAACTTGTTTTGAATGCACCAGCTTTTCCGTGCTTCATGGATGTTGCATTATTAAATATCTTGTGAATAATATGTTATTTCTGTTTTGTTTTGTTTCCAGTTGGTAGTTCATGAACGTGTCATCTTACATGGCATAATATGTCCTGTATCATGATCTAGAGAAAACTGCATGGTTGAAGTGGGATCATTTGAGTGCTACTTGCATTAGCCCATGCTCTCTATTATCCACCTCCGGCACAATGTCCTATGCAGCATAGTACATTTTGCTTGTTTTTGGCCTATCATATGTAGTGCAATACGTATAATGCCAAGTTCTTGCTATCACTTTTCCTGCAGAATTTCCTTTTATCAGTGGCTTTTTTCATAACTTCTGTCATTTTGGTCTCCTGGACTCTTGTGTTCTATTGAAAATTGAGTTAAATATAACGTGCTTATTTCAATGTTCATGTGTGCTGTCTTGAAGTAACACAATTGTGCTCATCCAAAAAATATTTCTTACATGATGTCTCTCTCTTATTGTAAATATAGAGGTTTCCTTTTTTGTAGAAATACCATCTTGAACAATGTGCAGTTGTAGATGTGGAAGGTGGGAAATTGTTAAATGAAGACAATGATATAAGATCTGTAAGCCATGATGCTACAAGCTTACTTTGCATCTCCAATAAATATTTTTTTAATATGTAACTTATTATCTTGCAGCTTGCTTTTTGATTTTTTGCTTTAATATTGGATTGTTTTCCCCCTCTGATGCCTTCGCCAAATAGATTGGAGGAGGTTGGTATAAGGATTAAGATACACTTATTGCTTATGTGGGTTATGCCTTGAAAGGCAACACATTATTTCGTGTCTTGCTGACAATTGATGCACATAAACAAGGAAACTGACACCACATTTGAATGTTAGCAGAATTTCTTGCATGCTTAAGGTTGCATCATTATGGCAATTAAAGATAATTTGGACTCATAAACTTGATTGTAATGGATGAATCATGGATTAATGTATCATGTGCTATTGCCATACCAATAGTGCCCCATATTGTGCCTCACAGCACAGTAGCAGGCAAATTATTGAAATGTGGTTCGTGCCTTGCTAATGTCATGTACTTGTAAGCATAGTTGCCAGACCCGGCTCGGACATTGAGCCGGCCAAGGGCTCGGGTCATTGGTTCAACCGTTAGGTCACCGGTTGAACCATCGATTCAATTATTTTAATATAAAATATATTTATATTGATAAAAATTAATTTTTAATAAAAATTAAGATCATATGATAATAAACTTTAACATCTAATGCCATAAAAAATTGGTTCATGGGTGAACCAAACGGGTTGACCGGGTTATTATGGGTCTCTTACACATCTGATTTTATGTTTGAACCAGATCGGCTTGACCTCCGGTTCCCAATTCAACCGGTCTAACCGGCTGGTTCGGTTTGGTTTTGACAACTATGCTTGTAAGAGTCTTGCATGGTATATGTCATGCCAATTGGCACTTGGATCCACAAAACAAATACAACCCCAATTATGTTGAATAACTATCTCAAACTTGTAACACGCATGTGATTACACCTTTTAAAGAATGTTAAACTATAAAACAAATATAAATAGTCTTTGAATTGAATTAATTGAAAACAAAATGACAAATCTGTTACACTAACTACTATTCATTAGGTTGAAGTAGCCCTATAATCTCCTGCTTTTTTTTTGTTGCAATGCACTATCTTTATTGTTGTGAAAAAAAAAGAAAATTGATATAATACCTTTTCTTTTGCAGTCCAAAGGTCTAGAGTGGGATATAGTTTTTATTGTGAAGGTATGGCCTGCTACAACTATGGTTACTCGAATATTGTGTTAAGCTTACTCTCTTATTTTCAGAATTTTATAAGGTTGTCCCTTTGACCTTTTTAAGGATATATCTAGTAGAACATCTGCTTTGAATACCATCATATGTGCTTTACTCCAACAAGAATATTGTGATTCCTAAATCATCATCATCAAGAACAAAGCCTTAATCCCAAACTAGTTGGGGTCGGCTTTGTGACTCCTTTTTATCAATTCAGCTCGGTTTTGGTTCAATATAAAGTTTCTCATCGCTAAATCAATATGTTTCTGAAATTTAAACAATATGCAATATTATCATTTTGTCATTGCATTCTTGTCTGTCTTGCCCATATTGTGTTTCATATTTGAAGGTGCATTGGGGTTTTAGAGGATTTGGCCTATTTAACATTAGCTCATGAAAATAACATTCAAGCTTCATATTTCATGGTTTTATTACAGTGAGGACTTTTCATTACTATGATGCCACATTAGAATTGTTGCTTATCTTGATTTATTGTGCTACCTGGAAACAAATATATTATGCCATGCCAAGTAAAGAATAAGAAACAAAGGCTATAGAATGGCTTAGGTTAAATACATCAAAGATAAAGATGAAAAATTTTGGTTAAAGGAGATGAGATTAAAGAAAGAAAAATATATTTATTAAATTATTAAATGAAAGTCATATAAATGAGGATCTTGAGAGCAAGACGATGCCTAATAAATGGAGAAAGAGAACCCCAATTCTAATTCGTAAGAATAAGTGTGATATTCAAACTTGTCTTGTCATTGTATTAAACTCGAGCTATACCATGAAATTTTGAAAGTGGGTGATTGAGTATAGATTTTGATATGACATAAAATTATTAGGGAACTAATTGATTTTATATCAAAAAGGTTGACTATCGAAACTATTTTCCTCTAAAGAGGTTAATGGAGAAGTACAGAGAAAAAAGATAAGTCCTTCATATAGTTTTATTGATAAAAAAAGCATATACTAAAATTTAAAAAAAATAGTAGGTGTCAAAAAAGAAAGGAGTGTCTATTAGATATATTAATGTGATTAAAGACATGTATAATGGAGTTGTTACTAGCATATAAACTACTAGTGGTAATATCAATGAGTTTCTAACTATAATGGGTCTATATAAGAGATCTGGTCTAAGTCTTTCTCTTTATGCCATAATTATGGATGAGTTTACTAGGCATACTTTGGATGTTATTTTTTGACACATGCTATTTGAAGATGTTATTATGTTAGTGGATGAAACTAAAGTCGTGATCAATTGTAAGATGAAATTATGAAGAACCACAATAGAATTTGAAGGCTTTAGGTTAATTAGAATCATGACATAATGCATAAAATAATTTTAGAAAATTAAGGTCCACTGAATCGCAAATCGGTGTCAGAGCGGTTTAGTTTGCTTCAGTAGCGAATTGAATTTGTGGTTTGGGTTGGTTCGGTACTCTTTGCATTTTTTTTAAAATCATTGGTTTTCAATTTTTTTATTTGGTATATAAGACCGAGAGCATTGCGTGAGTTCTTATGGAAATAAAAATATCAAAAAAGTTAAATTTCTTAAGAATAAAAATTCAACTCTCTCTCTCTCAAGAACAAATTTGAAGAATTTCAAGAAATTATGGTTTAACAAATATCAAGTTAGGGTATTTATACTTCAGATAAAAATTTTAGAAAATCAATTTAATTTAGCAATGATGAGAAAATAAAATACTAAAAAAATATTTTAAAACATAAATTATAAGACTTTTGTCAACACTCAATACTTGATGAGCACTTATAAGCAACATACTTTACCTAAGATACCAATTTTCAGCTGGTACTTTCCAAGCTAGACAACTTGATTTCTGTTTAAGATACCAATTAGACATTTTAAGGACTAAGGAAATAATCATCATATTATCAACCAAATATTAGAAACAAAGGTAAGGGAATGCATAATATAATGGCTTCCTATTATTATAAATATCATTAAAATGGTCCCCTTCCAGAATTAGAATCAGAATCTGGGTGCATTATAAGGCCTTTTAGAGAATTCCAGCTGTTGGACTCAAATGAATATGCTCTGATGCTGCTTTATAAGAGAAGCATATCTACCAATTTTACCATGCTAGCTTGAAATAGCCATAGTCAATGCATGTTGACTAGGCAAGATTTTAAAGATTTAGTGTATTACAGAAGCCTTAGAATTGGTGAATAGAAAATCTTTTAATAATCTGCAGTCAGTATTGACCTAGACACATGTCTCCTTTTGTTGTCTTATTCAGATACTTAGTTACACATGAATCTGATTATTCAGATACTTAGTTACACATGAATCTGATTCTTGTATTTATCCATGAAACACCGGCAGTCAGTGGTCCACGGTTCTTCATAGCTAAAGCAGTTCTTCATAGCTAAAGCAGTGCACATGGGCTCTCTTACATAGTTGCATTGAGTATTATTTTGTTGATAATGGATTTCTTTTTCTTTTAGGGAAAATTTACATTGTCTCTAGCAATTATATACAGTTAATGTACCTGTATTTGTTTGAAAATTGTTGATCATTCAATGTCTCCAAGTTTCCCTGTAGCATACCACACATTGTGATGTTAGTTTCATTTTTACTTGCTACCTGAAGTAACAATATGAAATTAATCGACTATAGGCAAATGAAACTGAAATTCCTTTGTTGCATGAGTTTAATGGCGCTGTAAAACAAGGAGGGACCACTCTTGAGGTAAGTCTCCCCCTTTTCCCCTTTATTTGCCTTTTAGTATATAGTTATTTTTTATCCACTTCTTTGAGCTAAAATTTGTTTTTTTAATGCTTCCTATCCATTCTTGAATAAATTTTCTAGGAGGAGCGTAGGCTGCTATATGTTGCAATGACTCGTGCTCGGAAGAAGTTGTACATATCTCATGTTATTATGGATTCCAATTGGCAGGTGGTGCTAGTTTATTTTGTGATATGCAATATTCCTGATGTATATCCGCTCTACCTCCATCTCTGACTACAATTTTTAACTTTCAGTTGCTGCATCCTTCACGTTTTCTTAAGGAAATTTCACCCCATCTTCTTGAGATTCAGGTGCCTTAGTGTAAAAACAAGCAAATCTTGTAAATGAGTTTTATAGGTCTGCTGTATGCAGTTATTAATATATTCTCTGTTGTTATCTCCCTTTCATTTGTTTTGCAAAACTGTTAGGGTGAGGCTATGTCAAAAGATGTGGGAACACTGCGTGATAGAATTATTTCTTCTAATGCATTAGAATGCAAATCACCCTGAAAATATTCATCAACCTAGTATGAAAGAAATAAAATTTTCAAGTGGTCAGCGGAGCTGGGTGACATATGCATTGGTAATGATTTCTTGATGAGGTATTTTGGTTATAATGTGCATAATGAATTATTGTTCTATATTCTTGTGGTTATAATACATTATGGAGTTATAAATTTATCATATGTTTCCATCTTTCAAGTTTGACCTTGAAGAAAGGTCAATCGTCTCTTATTTATTCCATCAATGGGCAAAAAAGCAAGCATTTCAGCATCCAAAGCGATTGGTGGATAAGGTAGCTTTTATTCTCACTACAAAATGTGGTAGCTTGATGGAAGTGAACAAATTTTATGTATTATCTAAAAGCTTATATTAATGATTCCAGCTATAAAACCTCATATTGAAGGGGATGTTTGATTCTGCCCATAATAATAAAAAAATGCATCATTTTAAATTTATACCATGGTGTCATTTGGTGTCACCTTCTTTTTTTATATTTTCAAAAATAGAAATAGAATCTGAATTTTTAAAATTGTTTACTTCATAATTGTCTTTCGGTCCAGATTCAGTTTCAATGGTGCTAATGTTTGCGGATTTGACTCCTTTCGTAAAGAATTTCCAACTCATAAAGAGGTCAGTGCCATGTAGGTTTTATTTCATTCTTGCCTCTCCAACTAATATGCTATTAAACATGGATATGCCAAAACAGGCCTCATACCCGTATTTGATATGGATATGCCTGGATACATATCTGATATGCATCCAATATAATAAAAAATATTTTTATTTTCACATGTTATGTATAGGTTTAGGATACGTGGGATACGTTTGGAATACCTTGGGATATGTTTTTAAAATTAAAAAATAAGGTCTTTTTTGTTATTTTTTAAAAATAAAAGCCTTATCAGTTCTTGTGCAAGCTTCATTAAACTAAAATAAATATCATAATTTTTTGTTCACTTTTTGCTTAGAAAATATGAAGGAGGGTTGACTTTTGTGCTTCATGGATAGCATACATTATTGATAATTTATAAACTAATGGAATTTTCAATGTTTCTATCTCTTTAAGTTAAAGTTAGGCGCCTTCAAAATTCCATAATGGACGAATGTTGAAACAAATATCGTATTCTTTTGTAATTTACAGCTTACAAGTTAGAATGGAAGCATTCTTTTGTTATAAATAGCTTCTAATCAACTTTTGTATATTTTTGATGGTGGGTACTCAATCTTTTAATTTGCAAGTTAGCATAATTTTTTATTATATTAAATTTTATATTAATTATTTAACATATCTTAGACATATTGTATATTAGATTTTCAAGAATATCTATATTATATCATATCCCATACTCTATCTGTACTAATGCTTCATTGCTAATATGAGCACTATAAGTCGACATTAATCTCTGAGCTATTCTTTTATCACTAATGCTTTGATTTTCTTTTTTATGTTGACAACTGCAGATTAGATTAAACAAGAATTATCGCTCTACACGGTGTATTGTTGAGGCTGCGTCTTCCCTTATTCACAATAACATTAACGCTGCCATCTTAAGAAGGTTGAAACGGATAATTCCTCTGGCTGCAAAGTATCCTTCTCTAACTTCTTGTTCTTGGACTTTATGTATTAACATTTTATTTGATGTTCAAAATTATCATAATATTATATTTGGCCTGTTTAGTCCTTCACCATATCCAGATTACTGTTAAGGAATGTCATAATGAAGATGCACAATGTGCATTTATTGTTGATAAAATCTTGGAAATCACTTCTGATGACTCAGTTGCCAACTGCTCATTTGGCAGTGTGGCAGTCCTTTACAGGAGACAAGTAAACTTCTCTTTGTTTTTTTTTTTTTCCTTTCTTTTTTTTTTTTGGTTAGAGCTTATGGATTTCTTGGATGTTGTACATTCTATATATGAACAATATTCTTATATCATCCAGATTACTGGCAAAGCATTTCAGTTGTGCTTCCGCAACAGGAAAATACCCTTCAATGTCCATGGAGTGGCCTTCTACGGGAAAAAGGTTGTCATTTCTTGCTTGACTTTTTACTATTGAATGGATTGCATTGGCCATGATCTGGTTTATTTGGATCATTGATATAACTCTTTTATTTATTAGCCCATCCAGTGATGCGCCGCAGCAAGAATCTAAGTACAGTGTGGGAAGTTGATGAAACCTTATCTACCTTGCATGCTTTGGTGTCACATGCTTGTCCTAGTCTTAAACTGTTTTGCCAGCCATCTTTTGCTAATTGTCAAACTTATGCTTATACGAATACAATTTTCATCGTTCTAGACCAAGACGAGGCATGATAGCTGTTTAGCTGATATTAATTGCTAGTTATGTCCTAACTAATTTAGTCTTCTCTTTCTTTGTGTGTGTGTGTGTATCTACATATCTCTCTTTATTTTATAGCGTCAGCTTCTGTAGTAGGCAAATGATTGGTATATCAACATGCTCAATCTGTGCAAACATAATGGATTTTGACTCCAACAATATGACTGGATTTTGATTATCATTTCTTCACTTCTTGGAAACATTGGATAATATTCTTGTATGTCTATGAAATTATTGTTGGTCCTAAAAGCCATTAACTTGGAAGTTTTATTCTACCAATATGATTGAATTCTTGTCCCTGTGGTAGTTTCTTTTAATGATTCAGAGAATGAAATAGGACTTCTAGTCCTGGAAATGACAGTAAAATTCCCGAGAGTTTGTTCTAGTCCTTTTGATAGTTATGTGATAATCTAACTCCTTTATGGTAGATTTTATTGGTGATTGTTGCACATTTTGTATGCACACTTTCATCCATGTATGTGTAGCTGTTGAAGTTTTAAACTTTTAATTATACAATCATTTAGAAAGAGGTGAAAGCTTAGTTTATGTTCCACATTTCTAATATAATATCTCTTGCCTTGTAGCTTCCTCAGCTATGGGAGTTCTTGGAATCTGAAATTACATCTATGAATCATTCATCGCTCTCATACCATGTTCTGTTGTCATTTGTTTTCAATCTTTTTCAGATTTTGGATATCATAGACAGTATAAGTCCTATAAGGTTTACTAGTTTGCATCATACATTAGAATTATTTAACATATGCTACTCCTTATAATGTAATCATGCCTATTTTCAGGGCTTGAAGTTTCAGCTGAAACTGATCCACAGTTGACTGAAATTTTTGTTTCAGTTAATATTTTGGCTAATTTTGATCAAAATTGGCCTAAGCTGTTTTTTTTTTTTTTTTTCAAATATGTTATTTCTTTCTAAATTTCATCAATACAATTCAACCACACATTTATTTAAACTCTAGTGATCTAATCCATGTTATCTTAGTCTTAAACTCTAGAATTGAAGTGGGTAAGATGCAATTTTGACATTTTTTTTGACGTTGCAAATACCACTGCAATATGTAGAAGTAAAATTGCCGGTGCATGTCTAGGAGCTGTGATGTTATTCTAGAGAGCGAGATATGTAATTGATTTTATGTTCTTGTATACTTTTCTTATTAATTTATGCATGATTGAGTGATATTTGTTCTTTTACTCCATATTTTAGTACATTCATGCGTTATGATTGATGCATTAAGTCGCAATGAAATTAAATTTAAACCTGAAATTATCTAATTAATATCAATTTCGACTAGATGACTTAAATAAAATAAAATGCTGTGAAGTCCACACTGGAAAATGGTGCGACATGGCAAGTGGCAGCCAAGAAGAGTAATAGCCTAATGGTTGACCCATCATGAAGCATACTGAGCCCTCACATTTAACCCATGGTGGTTACAATCAAAGAAAGATGCACTCAAGGATGCGATACACATGACCTTCAGAACTCCAAAGGGGTTCTATTGCTACAAAACCATGCTGTTTGGGCTAAAAAATGCAGAAGCCACATGCCAGCGAGCTATGACTATCATATTTTATGTCCCACTACTTAGAGTGGTTGAGTGCTACATGGATGATCTCGTCATGAAGACCAAAAGGAGAGCTGACCATCTTGATGACCTTCATATGGTTTTTGAACAATTGCAGAAATATAAACTCCACAAGAATCCAGGCAAATGCACCTCAAGGGCTTACATCTAGCAAATTCTTTTGTAGTTTCCCACCAGGGGATTGAAATTGATCTACAACTCCAAAACTAGGAGTGAATCTGCCAAAACTGAAACTAAACTTGGGGAACTGAAACCGAGACTGAAGCCGGTTTTAAAACCTTGCCGATCTTCCTGTTTCACAATTGGACACAATACTGAATTCTCTCTTCATCTTGTCATCATATGCCTTGCATTATCAGGATGCATTGTCTTAGCATCTTTATTATCTTGGAAAAAATAGAATTTTTAGAAACTAATATTTCATATTTGTCCCTATGTTTATAAAAATGACCAACATGATCTCTTGTAAATGTTAAATTCATATTCTTAGGTCATTGCAAGGAGGATTAACTAGGTACTTGCTTTTATTACAGGTAGTCAAAGCAATAATGGCAATTCTCAGAACAACATTACCTGGTTGTGATGATGGTCCATTTCGTCAAGCCTTCAAGGCACTTCTTCCTAGTGATAAAGAAGAAAAGAAAATGGTCTTTTTTTCCCTTGTCATATTTTGCCTATCAATTCCCTTCTGCTGCTATATTGATGCACTTTGCCCTTTTGTCATCGGCTTTTTTTGCTTTACCAGTATTCTAATTTATTCAGCTTTTGTTGGAGTTGTGTCCCACAGATTGTTGATTATGTTGAAAAGATATCTTCAGTTAGGAAATGTAGCTTTCTGTCAGCTGCCAGTGACATCTTTGGCGCAAAGATCTCGGGTACCTTCAAAAGGTCCTTTATTTGATTTAACTTAGTACCATGTGTTAGTGCAAACAATACACTCATCCCAAAGAATTGCTGCAAATTTGGCAACCTAAGCATCATTGTTTTTACTTACTTGATGGCCTTCTTGATGAAATAATAGCGATAAAGAAGGGAGATCCTAATTCATAATATTTGAATAAAGCACCATCCACAGTTTAAGGTGTACAATTGAAATATTGAAACTCATGCCTGCCTAGTGATGCTGCTGATGTTAGCATGCAGATGTTGGTCATTATACTTAATAAACTAAAAGAAACCAAGTCATAATAGGAAAATAGCAATTAAAAGGAAGCCTTTCTATGTAAACCTGGAAAGTAGTCATATGTCAAAGATTTACATGTTGTTGGATTCTATAGGAGACCACATCTATCAATATGCATTGTGACATGATATTTATCTGATCATAGTCCTTGCTCTTAAATCAAATCCTTCGACTCCTTGACCTTCAATCAGATCCCTCGACTCCTTGGTCTTAAATCAGATCCCAAAGAAATAAGGATAGCAGATTCTGAACCTGATCTAAACCAGCTGTCAGTATGGATTTCTCTTGAACATTTCAGCAGTAGTCTGTGTGTATCAAATGACTGAACAACTGGGATCAATTTACTCGTCATAGTTGACATTCATAGAAGTTGTCTAATGAATTATGAGTTCAATAGATCCTATTTAATGGAAAGATGGATATTCCTTGTTTATCATCGGACAATTACTTATTTGTAAACCTTATGAGGCTGCTAGTTTGCATTTCCTCATGGAAAACCCTTCTGTTGGTGATTGTCTGTTTAGGGTTGTTTGTGTGTTGGGCTGGCCCAAGTGGCTAACCCACAAAAAATTAGCTCACACTAGACTTAAAGCCCTAAAACTCATTTGGCCTGATTTTTGTGAAGTTCAAGTAATTCGGGCTAGGCTTAGTCTGGGATTTTGGTCTACAATAAATGGAAACCTGGTTTGAGCCCGACCCAACCTAAAAAATTAAATCAAGTAGGGTTGAGCTTGGGCCTAGTTTGGGTTGGGCTGGTTTGGGCCTAAGCTTCAAATCTTGGGTTTGTTATAAGCTAGGCCCAACCTGGCCTGTTGACACCCCCTATGCTAGATTTTTGACTAGTATTATGTTGAGATTTAATTAGTTTAAATTCAAAATTGGGTTTCCAAAATGAAGATCTAAATTGTTTGATGCAACCTATTGCATCTCACATGTGAACCCGGCCTTGTCTTAATTGTCACACCCCTTTGCCTGCCAAACAAGGGTTCTTTTTGGGTTTCGATACCTGGTTTGCACTTCCTCAAAAATTGAAACCTTGGTATTTATGTTGCGGGTGGTTCTCCCTCCCTTTCTTCCTTTTGCTCAAAAAAAAAAAAAAAAAAAGAGAAAAAACTTATTGCATCTAAATTGACCATCTATAGGAGGTTTCATCTAGCAACTGTCTTATGTGTGCTAGCAATATATATCTCTTGATCTAGATATCTTAGAACATGTAGAAACCAAATTTCAATTATCTTGGATGATTCTAACTCATAAATCATAGGAAAACATTATGTGCTGTGTAAGCCATCTACTTTAGATGACATGATGCCTAGGCAAGGCATATCCATTTTGGACTTTACAATAGTTTGTCTCTCTTATTACTTTTCTTTGGCGTGATGCTAGGCATTTCCTTTTCATTTTGAGCCTCACCTCTCCATTTTGAATAATACTGTTTGTTACTTTGCCTTTACACTTCTAGATCATTGTACTAAATTCTGTACTTGTGGACATAGGACTCAACTTACTCAAGGACGCAAAGTTTTGTCCACACTAGACATGCTATCCAAGCTTGTAAGAAGAGTAAGAAACTTGCATATATATATATATATATATATATATATATATATATATATATATATATATATATATATATATATATCTTCTTCTGATTGACAAAATGCTCTTCATTTTTTAAGCTTCATGTAGAATCAATGAAAATTATAATGATTCATGCTTGTTTCAAACATTTCTATAGAATAACATTCAAGAACTTTGGTTCCGTTACATAACATAGTTGATATTTTAAAGTATTTTTCAGCCATCCAATGCTTATTTTATGTCAATCATTTGTCATGAGTATACTTGATTCATCTTATTTAACAAATCTTACAGAAATTCTTGACAGTTATCATCTCTTGACAACTGAAAACTTTAGGCTTATTGTCATGTATCTTTTATCCTTTGATAATATTGTACATACTGATTCACAATTTCTGTTGGTGCTGCTAGGAACAATCAATCTCTGTGGTCATCTCTTCTGTGGCAAATATGTTACCTCAGGTTCAATTCTTATCATAACATATTCAAGTGGAGAACTTTGCACCTTTATCTGATAACTGGCATGCATTAGCATCCAAAGAAACACAAGTTTTTAAAACAATTTACATATGACATACTAAAGTATACTACTTTATTCATTTTGGTAGAAATGGACATTTTTATGGAAATCAGCAACTTTTAATTAATTTATAGAAATCTCTGATTTAAATTCTCCTAGATACATGATTCCTATGATGGTTTAACGTGCACATTGCATGGTTCCAGTTAATATCAAACAAACTAACATTGGGCAGTTATACTTACATTGAAGAAAAGTAATTTCAAAATTTATGGATAAAACTTAAAAGCATGAAACAATGTAATTATAGTTTCACAATTAAAAAAGTTTGTACATGAAACAATGTGATTATAGTTGCACAATTAAAAAAGTTTGTAGGTGCTGCACATTGTGCTCTAGGAAGCATGTGCCAGCAGAGCCTCATAAAGCTACATTAATATGGTTTATCTTGATTATAACCTTTGCTTCAGCATTGAATAATAATTTGAGTTGTTATTATGTCTAGTTTATAGTTCACAACCTCTAATATTTCAATATAAAAAACCAGGGCAACAAATTCAAAGAGTTCTAGATTAGCATGAAAGCAGATAAGGTTGTTCATTTTGGTCAAGGACGGGCCAAGTATCACTATGTATGATTTGTATCATTGCATATTTCTTTGATGCAAATTGATATAGGCCAATACACATGATGTAAGCTACCAAATGCCATATTGAGTATGTACCTCTATACCATGTTGATGCCTGCAATAATGTACTTATGCTAGTTACATTTTGTGTGGTCAGTCTCCGTTAGTTCTTGTTTTAAACATAGATTAACTATAGATTTCCTAATGTATGTAGCCTTAATGAAATTGACTTGTTTTGAATGCACCAGCTTTTCCGTGCTTCATGGATGTTGCATTATTAAATATCTTGTGAACAATATGTTATTTCTGTTTTGTTTTGTTTCCAGTTGGTAGTTCATGAACATGTCATCTTACATGGCATAATATGTCCTGTATCATGATCTAGAGAAAACTGATGGTTGAAGTGGGATCATTTGAGTGCTACTTGCATTAGCCCATGCTCTCTATTATCCACCTCCGGCACAATGTCCTATGACTGCATAGTACATTTTGCTTGTTTTTGGCCTATCATATGTAGTGCAATACGGATAATGCCAAGTTCTTGCTATCACTTTTCCTGCAGAATTTCCTTTTATCAGTGGCTTTTTTCATAACTTCTGTCATTTTGGTCTCCTGGACTCTTGTGTTCTTCTATTGAAAAATTGAGTTAAATAACGTGCTTATTTCAATGTTCATGTGTACTGTCTTGAAGTAACACAATTGTGCTCATCCAAAAAATATTTCTTACATGATGTCTCTCTCTTATTGTAAATATAGAGGTTTCCTTTTTTGTAGAAATACCATCTTGAACAACGTGCAGTTGTAGATGTGGAAGGTGGGAAGTTGTTAAAGGAAGACAATGATATAAGATCTGTAAGCCATGATGCTACAAGCTTACTTTGCATCTCCAATAAATATTTTTTTAATATGTAACTTATTATCTTGCTGCTTGCTTTTTGATTTTTTGCTTTAATATTGGATTGTTTTCCCCCTCTGATGCCTTCGCCAAATAGATTGGAGAGGTTGGTATAAGGATTAAGATACAGCTTATTGCTTATGTGGGTTATGCCTTGAAAGGCAACACATATTATTCCGTGTCTTGCTGACAATTGATGCACATAAACAAGGAAACTGACCCACATTTGAATGTTAGCAAAATTTCTTGCATGCTTAAGGTTGCATCATCGTGGCAAGTAAAGATAATTTGGACTCATAAACTTGATTTTAATAGATGAATCATGGATTAATGTATCATGTGCTACTGCCATACCAATAGTGCCCCATATTGTGCCTTATAGTGGGAGTGCTTTGTGTGACTGGCACAGTAGCAAGCAAATTATTGAAATGTGGTTCGTGCCTTGCTAATGTCATGTACTTGTAAGCATAGTTGTCAGACCCAGCCAAGGGCTCGGGTCAATGGTTCAACCATTGGGTCACCGGTTGAACCATCGATTCAATTATTTTAATATAAAATATATTATATTAATAAAAATTAATTTTTAATAAAAAATTAAGGTCGTATGATAATAAACTTTAACATCTAATGCCATAAAAATTGGTTCATGGGTGAACCAAACGGGTTGACTGGGTTATTCTGGGTCTTTTACACCTGATTTTATGTTAAGAGTCTTGCATGGTATATGCCATGCTAATTGGCATTTGGATCCGCAAAACAAATACAACCCAAATTATGTAGAATAACTATCTCAAACTTGTAACACGCATGTGATTACCCCTTTTAAAGAATGTTAAACTATAAAACAAATATAAATTGAATTAATGGAAGGGTAAAAAACTGCATGCTGCAGCTGTCCTGATCACAATCTGGCATTGTACGCACTGCACACTGTTCTGCTAGTCCTGGTCCCAGCCGAATGGCAAGGCTCAAATCTGAGCTTGTATTGGTTCATATCAACCTGATTGGCAAGTATCGTCCAGATTGAGAATGGCTGAGATGAATCAGTATGGACTATACTGGGATACATATTCCTATTTTGTACCAGTGCCTTGCCGGCATGGTACTTATGAACTGGTATGACATGATGCCTAGACCAATGATGAAACAGCACCTTAACAAGATCAAGTTATTTGCATAGAACTAATAATTGACATTCTTGAATGATGATTCAAATCTAATGTTGTATATATTGATCTCTATTTGTGTTGTCAAAATTTTGTTGCTCCACATCTCCTATACTAAAAATTTGAAATGGTGGATGATGGTACTCCATCATACCACCTAATACAGTGGACTGAGTAGAGTGCATTGCGATAACAGGCTGATGCCAATTTATTAATCTGATACAATGTTATCAACTGTGTTGTTGTTATATTGCATATGAAATGTTGTGATATGATGATTCAACTTGAGCAATAAGTGAATAATAGTCAAGGTTTTAATATTGTGTCAAAATGGAAATATTTCAGCTAGGACAAACCTCAAGTATACTTAAGGCTATTGCAGATTACATATATGTTAGAGAATCTGAAAACTTCTGGTCTCGAAGGCGAGAAAATGACAACTCTGTTACACGGACTACTATTCATCAGGTTAATTTTCTGGAAGTAGCCCTATAATTTCCTGCTTTTTCTTTTTTTGCAATGCACTATCTTTCTTGTTGTGAAAAAAAAGAAGATTTATATAATACCTTTTCTTTTGCAGTCCAAAGGTCTAGAGTGGGATATAGTTTTTATTGTGAAGGTGTGGCCTGCTACAACTATGGTTACTCGAATATTATGTTAAGCTTACTCTCTTATTTTCAGAATTTTATAAGGTTGTCCCTCTAACCTTTTTAAGGATATATCTAGTAGAACATCTGCTTTGAATGCTATCATATGTGCTTTACTCCAACAAGAATATTGTGATCCCTAAATCATCATCATCAAGAACAAAGCCTTAATCCCAAACTAGTTGAGGTCGGCTTTGTGACTCCTTTCTATCAATTCAGCTCGGTTTTGGTTCAATATAAAGTTTCGCATCCCTAAATCGATATGTTTCTGAAATTTAAACAATATGCAATATTATCATTGTCATTGCATTCTTGTCTGTCTTGCCCATATTGTGTGTCATATTTGAAGGTGCATTGGGGTTTTAGAGGATTTGGCCTATTTAACATTAGCTCATGAAAATAACATTCAAGCTTTGTATTTCATGGTTTTTATTACAATGAGGACTTTTTATTACAATGATGCCACATTAGAAATTGTTGCTTATCTTGATTTATTGTGCTACCTGGAAACAAATATCTCATGCCATGCCAAGTAAAGAATAAGAAACGAAGGCTATAGAATGGCTTTGGTTAAATATATCAAAGATAAAGATGAAAAATTTTGGTTAAAGGAGATGAGATTAAAGAAAGAAAAACATATTTATTAAATTATTAAATGAAAGTCATATAAATGAGCATCTTGAGAGCAAGACGATGCCTAATAAATGGAGAAAGAGAACCCCAGTTCTAATTCGTAAGAATAAGTATGATATTCAAACTTGTCTTGTCATTGTATTAAACTCGAGCTATACCATGAATTTTTGAAAGTGGATGATTGAGTATAGATTTTGATATGACATAAAATTATTAGGGAACTAATTGATTTTATATCAAAAAGGTTGACTATGGAAACTATTTTCTTCTAAAGAGGTTAATGGAGAAGTAAAGAGAAAAAAGACAAGTCCTTCATATAGTTTTATTGATAAAAAAAGCATATACTAGAATTTAAAAAAAAAAGTAGGTGTCAAAAAGAAAGGAGTGTCTATTAGATATATTAATGTGATTAAAGAAATGTATAATGGAGTTGTTACTAGCATATAAACTACTAGTGGTAATATCAATGAGTTTCTAACTATAATGGGTCCATATAAGGGATCTGGTCTAAGTCTTTCTCTTTATGCCATAATTATGGATGAGTTTCCCAGACATACGTAGGATGATATTTTTTGACACATGCTATTTGTAGATGTTATTATGTTAGTGGATGAAACTAAAGTCGTGATCAATTGTAAGATGAAATTATGAAGAACCACAATAGAATTTGAAGTCTTTAGGTTAATTAGAATCAAGACAGAATGCATAAAATAATTTTAGTAAAATTAAGGTCTACTGAATCGCAAATCGGTATCAGAGCGGTTTAGTTTGCTTGAATTTGTGGTTTGGGTTGGTTCGGTACTCTTTGCATTTTTTTTTAAATCATTGGTTTTCAATTTTTTTATTTGGTATATAAGACCGAGAGCATTGCGTGAGTTCTTATGGAAATAAAAATATCAAAAAGTTAAATTTCTTAAGAATAAAAATTTAACTCTCTCTCTCTCAAGAACAAATTTGAAGAATTTCAAGAAATTGTGGTTTAACAAATATGAAGTTAGGGTATTTATACTTCAGATAAAAATTTTAGAAAATCAATTTAATTTAGCAATGATGAGAAAATAAAATACTAAAAAAATATTTTAAAACATAAATTATAAGACTTTTGTCAACACTCAATACTTGATGAGCACTTATAAGCAACATACTTTATACCTAAGATACCAATTTTCAGCTGGTACTTTTCCAAGCTAGACAACTTTGATTTCTGTTTAAGGTACCAATTAGACATTTTAAGGACTAAGGAAATAATCATCATATTATCAACCAAATATTAGAAACAAAGGTAAGGGAATGCATAATATAATGGCTTCCTATTATTATAAATATCATTAAAATGGTCCCCTTCCAGAATCAGAATCAGAATCTGGGTGCATTATAAGGCCTTTTAGAGAATTCCAGCTGTTGGACTCAAATGAATATGCTCTAATGCTGCTTCATAAGAGAAGCATATCTACCAATTTTACCATGCTAGCTTCAAATAGCCATAGTCAATTCATGTTGACTAGGCAAGATTTTAAAGATTTAGTGTATTACAGAAGCCTTAGAATTGGTGAATAGAAAATCTTTTAATAATCTGCAGTCAGTATTGACCTAGACACATGTCTCCTTTTGTTGTCTTATTCAGATACTTAGTTACACATGAATCTGATTATTCAGATACTTAGTTGCACATGAATTTGATTCTTGTATTTATCCATGAAACACCGGCAGTCAGTGGTCCACGGTTCTTCATAGCTAAAGCAGTTCTTCATAGCTAAAGCAGTGCACATGGGCTATCTTACATAGTTGCATTGAGTATTATTTTGGTGATAATGGATTTCTTTTTCTTTTAGGGAAAATTTACATTGTCTCTAGCAATTATATACAGTTAATGTACCTATATTTGTTTGAAAATTGTTGATCATTCAATGTCTCCAAGTTTCCCTTTAGCATTGTGATGTTAGTTTCATTTTTACTTGCTACCTGAAGTAACAATATGAAATTTAATCGACTATAGGCAAATGAAACTGAAATTTGTTGCATGAGTTTAATGGCGCTGTAAAACAAGGAGGGACCACTCTGGAGGTAAGTCTCCCCCTTTTTCCCCTTTATTTGCCTTTTAGTATATAGTTTTTTTTTATCCACTTCTTTGAGCTAAAATTTGTTTTTTTTTTTATGCTTCCTATCCATTCTTGAATAAATTTTCTAGGAGGAGCGTAGGCTACTATATGTTGCAATGACTCGTGCTCGGAAGAAGTTGTACATATCTCATGTTATTATGGATTCCAATTGGTTGGTGGTGCTAGTTTATTTTGTGATATGCAATATTCCTGATGTATATCTGCTCTACCTCCATCTCTGACTACAATTTTTAACTTTCAGTTGCTGCAACCTTCACGTTTTCTTAAGGAAATTTCACCCCATCTTCTTGAGATTCAGGTGCCTTAGTGTAAAAACAAGCAAATCTTGTAAATGAGCTTTATAGGTCTGCTGTATGCAATTATTAATATATTCTCTGTTGTTATCTCCCTTTCGTTTGTTTTGCAAAAACTGTTAGGGTGAGGCTATGTCAAAAGATGCGGGAACACTGCGTGATAGAATTATTTCTTCTAATGCATTAGAATGCAAATCACCACCTGAAAATATTCATCAACCTAGTATGAAAGAAATAAAATTTTCAAGTGGCTCAACGGAACTGGGTGACATATGCATTGGTAATGATTTCTTGAAGAGGTATTTTGGTTATAATGTGCATAATAAATTATTGTTCTATATTATTGTGGTTATAATACATTATGGAGTTATAAATTTATCATAAGTTTCCATCTTTCAGGTTTGACCTTGAAGAAAGATCAATCGTCTCTTATTTATTCCATCAATGGGCAAAAAAGCAAGCATTTCAGCATCCAAAGCGATTGGTTGATAAGGTAGCTTTTATTCTCACTACAAAATGTGGTAGCTTGATGGAAGTGAACAAATTTTATGTATTATCTAAAAGCTTATATTAATGATTCCAGCTATATAAACCTCATATTGAAGGGGATGTTTGATTCTGCCCATAATAATAAAAAAAATGTATCAATTCAAATTTATACCATGGTGTCGTTTGGTGTCACCTTTTTTTTTATATTTTCAAAAGTAGAAATAGAATCTGAATTTTTAAAATTGTTAATTCCTAATTGTCTTTCAGTCCATATTCAGTTTCAATGGTGCTAATGTTTGCGGATTTGACTCCTTTCGTAAAGATTTTCCAACTCATAAAGAGGTCAGTGCCATGTAGGTTTTATTTCATTCTTGCCTCTCCAGCTAATATTCTATTACACATGGATATGCCAAAACAAGCCTTGTACCCGTATTCGATATGGATATGCCTGGATACATATATGATATTGCATCCAATATAATAAAAAATATTTTTATTTTTGACATGTTATGTATAGGTTTTGGATACGTGGGATACGTTGGAATACCTTGGGATATGTTTTTATTAAAAAAATAAGGTCTTTTTTGTTATTTTTTAAAAAATAAAAGCCTATCAGTTCTTGTTCAAGCTTCATTAAACTAAATATAAATATCATAATTTTTTGTTCCCTTTTTGCTTAGAAAATATGAAGGAGGGTTGACTTTTTTGCTTCATGGATAGCATACATTTGATAGTTTATAAACTAATGGAATTTTGAATGTTTCTATCTCTTTAAGTTAAAGTTAGACGCCTTCAAAATTCCATAATGGATGAATGCTGAAACAAATATCATATTCTTTTGTAATTTACAGCTTACAAGTTAGAGTTTATGGATTTCTTGGATGTTGTACATTCTATATATGAACAATATTCTTATATCATCCAGATTACTGGCAAAGCATTTCAGTTTCTGCTTTTGCAACAGGAAAATACCCTTCAATGTCCTTGGAGTGGTCTTCTACAGGAAAAAGGTTGTCATTTCTTGCTTGACTTTTTACTATTGAATGGATTGCATTGGCCATGATCTGGTTTATTTGGATCATTGATATAACTCTTTTATTTATTAGTCCCATCCAGTGATGCACTTTAGCAAGAATCTAAGAATGGTGTGGGAAGTTGATGAAACCTTATCTACCTTGCATGCTTTGGTGTCACATGCTTGTCCTAGTCTTAAACTGTTTTGCCAGCCATCTTTTACTAATTGTCAAACTTATGCTTATATGAATACAATTTTCATCATTCTAGAACAAGACAAGGCATGATAGCCAGTTTAGCTGATATTAATTGCTAGTTATGTCCTAACTAATTTAGTTTTCTCTTTCTTGTGTGTGTGTATCTACATATCTCTCTTTATTTTATAGCATCAGCTTCTGTAGTAGGCAAATGATTGGTATATCAACATGCTCAATCTATGCAAACATAATGGATTTCGATTCCAACAAATATGACTGGATTTTGATTATCATTTCTTCACTTCTTGGAAACATTGGATAATATACTTGTATGTCTATGAAATCTATTGTTGGTCCTAAAAGCCATTAACTTGGAAGTTTTATTCTTCCAATATGATTGAATTGTTGTCCCTATGGTAATTTCTTTTAATGATTTAGAGAATGAGATAGGACTTCTAGTCCTGGAAATGACAGTAAAATTCCCGAGAGTTTGTTGTAGTCCTTTTGATAGTTATGTGATAATCTAACTCATTTATGGTAGATTTTATTGGTGATTGTTGCACATTTTGTATGCACACTTTCATCCATGTATGTATAGCTGCTAAAGTTTTAAACTTTTAATAATACAATCATTTAGAAAGAGGTGAAAGCTTAGTTTATGTTCCACATTTCTAATATAATATCTCTTGCCTTGTAGCTTCCTCAGCCTTGGGAGTTCTTGGAATCTGAAATTACGTCTATGAATCATTCATCGCTCTCATACCATCTTCTGTTGTCATTTGTTTTTTATCTTTCTCAGATTTTGGATATCATAGACAGTATAAGTCCTATAAGGTTTATTAGTTTGCATCATACATCAGAATTATTTAACATATGCTACTCCTTATAATGTAATCATGCCTATTTTCAGGGCTTGAAGTTTTAGCTGAAAATGATCCACAGTTGACTGAAATTTTTGTTTCAGTTAATGTTTTGGCTAATTTTGATCAAAATTGGCCTAAGCTTTTTTTTTTTTTTCCAATATGTATATTTCTTTCTAAATTTCATCAATACAATTAAACCACACATTTATTTAAACTCTAGTGATCTAATCCATGTTATCTTAGTCTTAAACTCTAGTATTGAAGTGGGTAAGATGCAATTTTGACATTTTTTTTTGAAGTTGCAAATACCACTGCAATATGTAGAAGTAAAATTGTCGGTGCATGTCTAGGAGCTGTGATGTTATTCTAGGGAGTGAGATATGTAATTGATTTTATGTTCTGGTATACTTTTCTTATTAATTTATGCATGATTGAGGGATATTTGTTCTTTTACTCCATATTTTAGTACATTCATGCGTTATGATTGATGCATTAAGTCGCAATGAAATTAAATTTAAACCTAAAATTATCTAATTAACATCAATTTCGACTAGATGACTTAAGATAAAATAAAATGTTGTGAAGTCCATAGTGGAAATGGTGCGACAAGGCAAGGGCAGCCAAGAAGAGTAACACCCTAATGGTTGATCCATCATGAAGCATACTGAGCCCTCACATTTAACCCATGGTGGTTACAATCAAAGAAAGATGGCACTCAAGGAAGCGATACACGTGGCCTTCAGAACTCCAAAGGGGTTCTATTGCTACAAAGCCATGCTTTTTGGGCTAAAAAATGCAGAAGCCACATGCCAACGAGCTATGACTATCATATTTTATGTCCCACTACTTAAAGTGGTTGAGTGCTATATGGATGATGTCATCATGAAGACCAAAAGGAGAGCTGACCATCTTGATGACCTTCATATGGTTTTTGAACAATTGCAGAAATATAAACTCCACAAGAATCCAGTCAAATGCACCTTTTGTAGTTTCCCACCAGGGGATTGAAATCGATCTACAACTCCAAAACTAGGAGTGAATCTGCCAAAACTAAAACTGAACTTGGGGAACTGAAACCCAGACTGAAGCCAGGTTTTAAAACCTTGCCGATCTTCCTGTTTCACAATTGAACACAATACTGAATTCTCTCTTCATTTTGTCATCATATGCCTTGCATTATCAGGATGCATTGTCTTAGCATCTTTATTATCTTGGAAAAAATAGAATTTTTAGAAACTAATATTTCATATTTGTCCCTATGTTTATAAAAATGACCAACATGATCTCTTGTAAATGTTAAATTCATATTCTTAGGTCATTGCAAGGAGGATTAACTAGGTACTTGCTTTTATTACAGGTAGTCAAAGCAATAATGGCAATTCTCAGAACAACATTACCTGGTTGTGATGATGTTCCATTTCGTCAAGCCTTCAAGGCACTTCTTCCTAGTGATAAAGAAGAAAAGAAAATGGTCTTTTTTTCCCTTGTCATATTTTTGCCTATCAATTCCCTTCTGCTGCTATATTGATGCACTTTGCCCTTTTGTCATCGGCTTTTTTTGCTTTACCAGTGTTCTAATTTATTCAGCTTTTGTTGGAGTTGTGTCCCACAGATTGTTGATTATGTTGAAAAGATATCTTCAGTTAGGAAATGTAGCTTTCTGTCAGCTGCCAGTGACATCTTTGGCGCAAAGATCTCGGGTACCTTCAAAAGGTCCTTTATTTGATTTAACTTAGTACCATGTGTTAGTGCAAACAATACACTCATCCCAAAGAATTGCTGCAAATTTGGCAACCTAAGCATCATTGTTTTTACTTACTTGATGGCCTTCTTGATGAAATCATAGTGATAAAGAAGGGAGATCCTAATTCATAATATTTGAATAAAGTACCATCCACAGTTTAAGGTGTACAATTGAAATATTGAAACTCATGCCTGCCTAGTGATGCTGCTGATGTTAGCATGCAGATGTTGGTCATTATACTATAATAAACTAAAAGAAACCAAGTCATAATAGGAAAATTGCAATTAAAAGGAAGCCTTTCTATGTAAACCTGGAAAGTAGTCATATGTCAAAGATTTACATGTTGTTGGATTCTATAGGAGACCACATCTATCAATATGCATTGTGACATGATATTTATCTGATCATAGTCCTTGCTCTTAAATCAAATCCTTCGACTCCTTGACCTTCAATCAGATCCATCAACTCCTTGCTCTTAAATCAGATCCCAAAGAAATAAGGATAGCAGAATCTGAACCTGATCTAAACCAGCTGTCAATATGGGATTTCTCTTGAACATTTCAGCAGTAGTCTGTGTGTATCAAATGACTGAACAACTGGGATCAATTTACTCGTCATAGTTGACATTCATAGAAGTTGTCTAATGAATTATGAGTTCAATAGATCCTATTTAATGGAAAGATGGATATTCCTTGTTTATCATCGGACAATTACTTATTCGTAAACCTTATGAGGCTAGTAGTTTGCATTTCCTCATGGAAAACCCTTCTGTTGGTGATTGTGTCTGTTTAGGGTTGTTTGTGTGTTGGGCTGGCCAAGTAGCTAACCCACAAAAAATTGAGCTCACACTAGACTTAAAGCCCTAAAACTCATTTGGCCTGATTTTTGTGAAGTTCAAGTAATTCGGGCTAGGCTTAGTCTGGGATTTTGGTCTACAATAAATGGAAACCTGGTTTGAGCCTGACCTAACCTAAAAAATTAAATCAAGTAGGGTTGAGCTTGGGCCTAGTTTGGGTTGGGCTGGTTTTGGGCCTAAGCTTCAAATCTTGGGTTTGTTATGAGCCTAGGCCCAACCTGGCCTGTTGACACCCCCTATGCTAGATTTTTGACTCTATTATGTTGAGATTTAATTAGTTTAAATTCAAAATTGGGTTTCCAAAGTGAAGATCTAAATTGTTTGATGCAACCTATTGCATCTCACATGTGAACCGGCCTTGTCTTAATTGTCACACCCCTTTGCCTGCAAACAAGGGTTCTTTTTGGGTTTCGATACCTGGTTTGCACTTCCTCAAAAATTGAAACCTTGGTATTTATGTTGCGGGTGGTTCTCCCTTTTGCTCAAAAAAAAAAAAGAGAAAAAACTTATTGCATCTAAATTGACCATCAATAGGAGGTTTCATCTAGCAACTGTCTTATGTGTGCTAGCAATATATATCTCTTGATCTAGATATCTTAGAACATGTAGAAACCAAATTTCAATTATCTTGGATGATTCTAACTCATAAATCATAGGAAAACATTATGTGCTGTGTAAGCCATCTACTTTAGATGACATGATGCCTAGGCAAGGCATATCCATTTTGGACTTTACAATAGTTTGTCTCTCTTATTACTTTTCTTTGGCGTGATGCTAGGCATTTCCTTTTCATTTTGAGCCTCACCTCTCCATTTTGAATAATACTGTTTGTTACTTTGCCTTTACACTTCTAGATCATTGTACTAAATTCTGTACTTGTGGACACAGGACTCAACTTACTCAAGGATGCAAAGTTTTGTCCACACTAGACATGCTATCCAAGCTTGTAAGAAGAGTAAGAAACTTGCATATATATATATATATATATATATATATATATATATATATATATATCTTCTTCTGATTGACAAAATGCTCTTCATGTTTTTAAGCTTCATGTAGAATCAATGAAAATTATAATGATTCATGCTTGTTTCAAACATTTCTATAGAATAACATTCAAAGAACTTTGGTTCCGTTACATAACATAGTTGATATTTTAAAGTGTTTTTCAACCATCCAATGCTTATTTTATGTCAATCATTTGTCATGAGTATACTTGATTCATCTTATTTAACAAATCTTACAGAAATTCTTGACTGTTATCGTCTCTTGACAACTGAAAACTTTAGGCATATTGTCATGTATCTTTTATCCTTTGATAATATATGTACATACTGATTCACAATTTCTGTTGGTGCTGCTAGGAACAATCAATCTCTGTGGTCATCTCTTCTGTGGAAATATGTTACCTCAGGTTCAATTCTTATCATAACATATTCAAGTGGAGAACTTTGCACCTTTATCTGATAACTGGCATGCATTAGCATCCAAAGAAACACAAGTTTTTAAAACAATTTACATATGACATACTAAATATACTACTTTATTCATTGGTAGAAATGGACATTTTTATGGAAATCAGCAACTTTTAATTAATTTATAGAAATCTCTGATTTAAATTCTCCTAGATACATGATTCCTATGATGGTTTAACGTGCACATTGCATGGTTCCAGTTAATATCAAACAAACTAACATTGGGCAGTTATACTTACATTGAAGAAAAGTAATTTCAAAATTTATGGAAAAACTTAAAAGCATGAAACAATGTAATTATAGTTTCACAATTAAAAAAGTTTGTACATGAAACAATGTGATTATAGTTGCACAATTAAAAAAGTTTGTAGGTGCATGCACATTGTGCTCTAGGAAGCATGTGCGCTAGCAGAGCCTCATAAAGCCGACATTAATATGGTTTATCTTGATTATAACCTTTGCTTCAGCATTGAATAATAATCTTGAGTTGTTATTATGTCTAGTTTATAGTTCACAACCTCTAATATTTCAATATAAAAAACTAGGGCAACAAATTCAAAGAGTTCTAGATTAGCATGAAAGCAGATAAGGTTGTTCATTTTGGTCAAGGACGGGCCAAGTATCACTATGTATGATTTGTATCATTGCATATTTCTTTGATGCAAATTGATATAGGCCAATACACATGATGTAAGCTACCAAATGCCATATTGAGTATGTACCTCTATACCATGTTGATGCCTGCAATAATGTACTTATGCTAGTTACATTTTGTGTGGTCAGTCTCCGTTAGTTCTTGTTTTAAACATAGATTAACTATAGATTTCCTAATGTATGTAGCCTTAATGAAATTGACTTGTTTTGAATGCACCAGCTTTTCCGTGCTTCATGGATGTTGCATTATTAAATATCTTGTGAATAATATGTTATTTCTGTTTTGTTTTGTTTCCAGTTGGTAGTTCATGAACGTGTCATCTTACATGGCATAATATGTCCTGTATCATGATCTAGAGAAAACTGCATGGTTGAAGTGGGATCATTTGAGTGCTACTTGCATTAGCCCATGCTCTCTATTATCCACCTCCGGCACAATGTCCTATGACAGCATAGTACATTTTGCTTGTTTTTGGCCTATCATATGTAGTGCAATACGTATAATGCCAAGTTCTTGCTATCACTTTTCCTGCAGAATTTCCTTTTATCAGTGGCTTTTTTCATAACTTCTGTCATTTTGGTCTCCTGGACTCTTGTGTTCTATTGAAAATTGAGTTAAATATAACGTGCTTATTTCAATGTTCATGTGTGCTGTCTTGAAGTCACAATTGTGCTCATCCAAAAAATATTTCTTACATGATGTCTCTCTCTTATTGTAAATATAGAGGTTTCCTTTTTTGTAGAAATACCATCTTGAACAACGTGCAGTTGTAGATGTGGAAGGTGGGAAATTGTTAAATGAAGACAATGATATAAGATCTGTAAGCCATGATGCTACAAGCTTACTTTGCATCTCCAATAAATATTTTTTTAATATGTAACTTATTATCTTGCAGCTTGCTTTTTGATTTTTTGCTTTAATATTGGATTGTTTTCCCCCTCTGATGCCTTCGCCAAATAGATTGGAGGAGGTTGGTATAAGGATTAAGATACAGCTTATTGCTTATGTGGGTTATGCCTTGAAAGGCAACGCATTATTTCGTGTCTTGCTGACAATTGATGCACATAAACAAGGAAACTGACACCACATTTGAATGTTAGCAGAATTTCTTGCATGCTTAAGGTTGCATCATTATGGCAATTAAAGATAATTTGGACTCATAAACTTGATTTTAATAGATGAATCATGGATTAATGTATCATGTGCTATTGCCATACCAATAGTGCCCCATATTGTGCCTCACAGCACAGTAGCAGGCAAATTATTGAAATGTGGTTCGTGCCTTGCTAATGTCATGTACTTGTAAGCATAGTTGCCAGACCCGGCTCGTACATTGAGCCGGCCAAGGGCTCGGGTCATTGGTTCAACCGTTAGGTCACCGGTTGAACCATCGATTCAATTATTTTAATATAAAATATATTTATATTAATAAAAATTAATTTTTAATAAAAAATTAAGATCATATGATAATAAACTTTAACATCTAATGCCATAAAAAATTGGTTCATGGGTGAACCAAACGGGTTGACCGGGTTATTATGGGTCTCTTACACATCTGATTTTATGTTTGAACCAGATCGGCTTGACCTCCGGTTCCCGATTCAACCGGTCTAACCGACTGGTTCGGTTCGGTTTTGACAACTATGCTTGTAAGAGTCTTGCATGGTATGCGTCATGCCAATTGGCACTTGGATCCACAAAACAAATACAACCCCAATTATGTTGAATAACTATCTCAAACTTGTAACACGCATGTAATTACACCTTTTAAAGAATGTTAAACTATAAAACAAATATAAATAGTCTTTGAATTGAATTAATTGAAAACTTCCGGTCTCGAAGGCGAAATCTGAGCTTGTATTGGTTCAATTACAAGTATCTCCAGATTACAGATGAATCTATGACTACATATTCATTAGGTTACTTATGAACTGGTATGACCCTATATGATTAACAAGATCCATAGAACTAATAATTTTCTTGAATGATTGCAATGCACATATCCTTTCTTGTTGTGAAAAAAAAGAAGTTATTGATATAATACAACTTTTCTTTTGCAAAATGTCCAAAGGTCTAGAGTGGGATATAGTTTTTTAATTGGAAGTGAAGGTATGGCCTGCAGTCCAAAGGTCTAGACTGCTACAACTATGGTTACTCGAATATTGTGTTAAGCTTACTCTCTTATTTTCAGAATTTTATAAGGTTGTCCCTCTGACCTTTTTAAGGATATATCTAGTAGAACATCTGCTTTGAATACCATCATATGTGCTTTACTCCAACAAGAATATTGTGATCCCTAAATCATCATCATCAAGAACAAAGCCTTAATCCCAAACTAGTTGGGGTCGGCTTTGTGACTCCTTTTTATCAATTCAGCTCGGTTTTGGTTCAATATAAAGTTTCTCATCCCTAAATCAATATGTTTCTGAAATTTAAACAATATGCAATATTATCATTTTGTCATTGCATTCTTGTCTGTCTTGCCCATATTGTGTGTCATATTTGAAGGTGCATTGGGGTTTTAGAGGATTTGGCCTATTTAACATTAGCTCATGAAAATAACATTCAAGCTTCGTATTTCATGGTTTTTATTACAGTGAGGACTTTTTATTACTATGATGCCACATTAGAAATTGTTGCTTATCTTGATTTATTGTGCTACCTGGAAACAAATATATTATGCCATGCCAAGTAAAGAATAAGAAACAAAGGCTATAGAATGGCTTAGGTTAAATACATCAAAGATAAAGATGAAATTTTGGTTAAAGGAGATGAGATTAAAGGAAGAAAAATATATTTATTAAATTATTAAATGAAAGTCATATAAATGAGGATCTTGAGAGCAAGACTATGCCTAATAAATGGAGAAAGAGAACCCCAGTTCTAATTCGTAAGAATAAGTGTGATATTCAAACTTGTCTTGTCATTGTATTAAACTCGAGCTATACCATGAAATTTTGAAAGTGGGTGATTGAGTATAGATTTTGATATGACATAAAATTATTAGGGAACTAATTGATTTTATATCAAAAAGGTTGACTATCGAAACTATTTTCCTCTAAAGAGGTTAATGGAGAAGTACAGAGAAAAAAGACAAGTCCTTCATATAGTTTTATTGATAAAAAAAGAATATACTAAATTAAAAAAAAATAGTAGGTGTCAAAAAAGAAAGGAGTGTCTATTAGATATATTAATGTGATTAAAGACATGTATAATGGAGTTGTTACTAGCATATAAACTACTAGTGGTAATATCAATGAGTTTCTAACTATAATGGGTCTATATAAGAGATCTGGTCTAAGTCTTTCTCTTTATGCCATAATTATGGATGAGTTTACTAGGCATACTTTGGATGTTATTTTTTGACACATGCTATTTGAAGATGTTATTATGTTAGTGGATGAAACTAAAGTCGTGATCAATTGTAAGATGAAATTATGAAGAACCACAATAGAATTTGAAGGCTTTAGGTTAATTAGAATCAAGACATAATGCATAAAATAATTTTAGAAAATTAAGGTCCACTGAATCGCAAATCGGTGTCAGAGCGGTTTAGTTTGCTTCAGTAGCGAATTGAATTTTTGGTTTGGGTTGGTTCGGTACTCTTTGCATTTTTTTTTAAATCATTGGTTTTCAATTTTTTTATTTGGTATATAAGACCGAGAGCATTGCGTGAGTTCTTATGGAAATAAAAATATCAAAAAAGTTAAATTTCTTAAGAATAAAAATTCAACTCTCTCTCTCTCAAGAACAAATTTGAAGAATTTCAAGAAATTATGGTTTAACAAATATCAAGTTAGGGTATTTATACTTCAGATAAAAATTTTAGAAAATCAATTTAATTTAGCAATGATGAGAAAATAAAATACTAAAAAAATATTTTAAAACACAAATTATAAGACTTTTGTCAACACTCAATACTTGATGAGCACTTATAAGCAACATACTTTGTACCTAAGATACCAATTTTCAGCTGGTACTTTTCCAAGCTAGACAACTTTGATTTCTCTTTAAGATACCAATTAGACATTTTAAGGACTAAGGAAATAATCATCATATTATCAACCAAATATTAGAAACAAAGGTAAGGGAATGCATAATATAATGGCTTCCTATTATTATAAATATCATTAAAACGGTCCCCGTCCAGAATCAGAATCAGAATCTGGGTGCATTATAAGGCCTTTTAGAGAATTCCAGCTGTTGGACTCAAATGAATCTGCTCTGATGCTGCTTCATAAGAGAAGCATATTATCTACCAATTTTACCATGCTAGCTTGAAATAGCCATAGTCAATTCATGTTGACTAGGCAAGATTTTAAAGATTTAGTGTATTACAGAAGCCTTAGAATTGGTGAATAGAAAATCTTTTAATAATCTGCAGTCAGTATTGACCTAGACACATGTCTCCTTTTGTTGTCTTATTCAGATACTTAGTTACACATGAATCTGATTATTCAGATACTTAGTTACACATGAATCTGATTCTTGTATTTATCCATGAAACACCGGCAGTCAGTGGTCCACGGTTCTTCATAGCTAAAGCAGTGCACATGGGCTCTCTTACATAGTTGCATTGAGTATTATTTTGTTGATAATGGATTTCTTTTTCTTTTAGGGAAAATTTACATTGTCTCTAGCAATTATATACAGTTAATGTACCTGTATTTGTTTGAAAATTGTTGATCATTCAATGTCTCCAAGTTTCCCTGTAGCATACCACAGCATTGTGATGTTAGTTTCATTTTTACTTGCTACCTGAAGTAACAATATGAAATTTAATCGACTATAGGCAAATGAAACTGAAATTCCTTTGTTGCATGAGTTTAATGGCACTGTAAAACAAGGAGGGACCACTCTGGAGGTAAGTCTCCCCCTTTATTTGCCTTTTAGTATATAGTTATTTTTTTATCCACTTCTTTGAGCTAAAATTTGTTTTTTTTATGCTTCCTATCCATTCTTGAATAAATTTTCTAGGAGGAGCGTAGGCTGCTATATGTTGCAATGACTCGTGCTCGGAAGTTGTACATATCTCATGTTATTATGGATTCCAATTGGCTGGTGGTGCAAGTTTATTTTGTGATATGCAATATTCCTGATGTATATCCGACTCTACCTCCATCTCTGACTACAATTTTTAACTTTCAGTTGCTGCAACCTTCACGTTTTCTTAAGGAAATTTCACCCCATCTTCTTGAGATTCCCTTAGTGTAAAAACAAGCAAATCTTGTAAATGAGTTTTATAGGTCTGCTGTATGCAGTTATTAATATATTCTTCTATTGTTATCTCCCTTTCGTTGCTGTTGCAATTCGTGCTCGGAAAACATGTTATTATGGATTCCAATTGGCTGAGGCTATGTCAAAAGATGCGGGAACACTGCGTGATAGAATTATTTCTTCTAATGCTATTCAGAATGCACACCACACTGAAAATATTCATCAACCTAGTATGAAAGAAATAAAATTTTCAAGTGGCTCAGCGGAACTGGGTGACATATGCATTGGTAATGATTTCTTGAAGAGGTATTTTGGTTATAATGTGCATAATAAATTATTGTTCTATATTCTTGTGGGTTAATGTACATGTATTTGTTTGAAAATTGTTGATCATTCAATGTCTCCAAGTTTCCCTGTAGCATACCACAGCATTGTGATGTTAGTTTCATTTTTACTTGCTACCTGAAGTAACAATATGAAATTTAATCGACTATAGGCAAATGAAACTGAAATTCCTTTGTTGCATGAGTTTAATGGCGCTGTAAAACAAGGAGGGACCACTCTGGAGGTAAGTCTTCCCCTTTTTCCCCTTTTTTTGCCTTTTAGTATATAGTTAATTTTTTATCCACTTCTTTGAGCTAAAATTTGTTTTTTTTATGCTTCCTATCCATTCTTGAATAAATTTTCTAGGAGGAGCGTAGGCTGCTATATGTTGCAATGACTCGTGCTCGGAAGAAGTTGTACATATCTCATGTTATTATGGATTCCAATTGGCTGGTGGTGCTAGTTTATTTTGTGATATGCAATATTCCTTATGTATATCCGCTCTACCTCCATCTCTGACTACAATTTTTAACTTTCAGTTGCTGCAACCTTCACGTTTTCTTAAGGAAATTTCACCCCATCTTCTTGAGATTCAGGTGCCTTAGTGTAAAAACAAGCAAATCTTGTAAATGAGTTTTATAGGTCTGCTGTATGCAATGCATTAGAATGCAAGATATTCAAGTCTGTTGACATATGCATCTTGCCTATATTCTTGTGGGTTAATGTACCATTCAATGAAAACTTGTTAGGGTGAGGGCTGATGTTCAAAATGATGCGGGAACCACTGCGTGATCCATTCTTGAATAAATATAGGCTGCTCAATGACTCGTGCTCGGAAGAAGTTGTACATATCTCATGTTATTATGCCAAAGTCACCTTATGTATATCCGCTGACTACAATTTTTAACTTTCAGTTGCTGCAACCTTCACGTTTTCTTAAGGAAATTTCACCCCATCTTCTTGAGATTCAGGTGCCTTAGTGTAAAAACAAGCAAATCTTGTAAATGAGTTTTATAGGTCTGCTGTATGCAGTTATTAATATATTCTCTGTTGTTATCTCCTTTCGTTTGTTTTGCGAAAACTGTTAGGGTGAGGCTATGTCAAAAGATGCGGGAACACTGCGTGATAGAATTATTTCTTCTAATGCATTAGAATGCAAATCACCACCTGAAAATATTCATCAACCTAGTATGAAAGAAATAAAATTTTCAAGTGGCTCAGCGGAACTGGGTGACATATGCATTGGTAATGATTTCTTGAAGAGGTATTTTGGTTATAATGTGCATAATAAATTATTGTTCTATATTCTTGTGGTTATAATACATTATGGAGTTATAAATTTATCATATGTTTCCATCTTTCAGGTTTGACCTTGAAGAAAGATCAATCATCTCTTATTTATTCCATCAATGGGCAAAAAAGCAAGCATTTCAGCATCCAAAGCGATTGGTTGATAAGGTAGCTTTTATTCTCACTACAAAATGTGGTAGCTTGATGGAAGTGAACAAATTTTATGTATTATCTAAAAGCTTATATTAATGATTCCAGCTATATAAACCTCATATTGAAGGGGATGTTTGATTATGCCCATAATAATAAAAAAATGCATCATTTCAAATTTATACCATGGTGTCGTTTGGTGTCACCTTCTTTTTTTTATATTTTCAAAAATAGAAATAGAATCTGAATTTTTAAAAATATGAATATGTTTGTCATAGTTAATTATTTGTTTTGAACATAAGCATAGTGATAGTGGTGGAAGAGATGACAGTAGTGATTGCTGTACCGACAATGCGGAGGAGGCATAACGGTTGTGGTGGTGGTTAGATGTTGACCATGTTGATAGCGATGGTGCAATGGCAATAAGAATGGTGGTGGCATGGATGCTACAAAGGCATGAATGTTGGATATATTGTAGTGGTGGCAATGATTGTGGTAGTAGTATGGTGAATGTAGTGATGGTGGTGGAGATGGTGGTGGTTGCAATGGCGGCATAAGCAACAACTATGTTGGTGGTGAAGGCAAGGGTTGTGGCGACTAGTAAAAAATGTAGAGTTTTTTTAGTTTTTGAAATTATTGAAGATAAGGATTTCTTATTCCATTTAATTTAACTTTTAATATAAATAAAAAATAGCATCAAATATTTTGTCTCAATTTATGTGATTTTATCTTTAAAAATTATAAAGAAATAAAAGTGATTCCAAAACAAGACTTATCTATCATGATTGTGGAATATTGAAATGTAAACAATATACAGATTCTATTTTCTAAAATTTTATTTTTGTTTTTTTGAGGTGTAATAACCCAAATGTCTATTGTCTTGAATTGCACTTTATGTATTATGGTTACCTGTCTCCACATCATACCTTAGGTGCACCGTTATCCAATCCAAACAGCTCTTTTTCCAAGCTTTCACAACTATTGCCAAATTTTACAAGTTTAGTTTATCTAAAATTGTCAATCTAAAAATTTGCAAAGTCATCAGCAATTCATCACTCATGATATTTTTCAATCAATAATATTTGGCCGTCAAGTTTAACCTTAAAACACTTTTATTAAATCTTCATATTATCCGAAAAAGATGCGAACTCAACTATTGTAAATTCACACTATGTACAATTGTTATATTTTTCAAAACATATATTCATATTGACTTATATTTTCTTTAGCATGAATTATGTAGATGTTCCTATGAACATACTCTTAATAAGACAATATTATCATTGTGTGCTTATATGTGCATCATTTGATTTTTATAGCAATAATTCTTAACTATTGATGAGATTCAAGGAAGAAATGATTGCTTAGTTCGAAATGATAAATATTGGCATCCAACTAAGCCATATATGGCCTTTTGCCCTGCATCATCAGAGCCTATAATAATACGTCCATGTAATGTGCTGAAGATTAATTTGGCTTAAAATTGTCAGTACTTGTCCTACATCCTACAGTTTCCTTTCTCCATTTAACCTTTTCCTCTGGTCTCAGGTTAGATTTGTAATTGATGAGCGTATGAGGAATACGACATACAAGCACAAGGTTTTGCTTTTATCATATTTCAGTTCTTGCTTATACTAAATGATAAATTTAAGCTGTTTTTCTTGGAAACTTTCAGTGCTCTCATTGCATATTTACTTATTTTCTTAATTACTCATATTGTGCAATCTTCTTCAGATCAATACGTGTGCAATCTTATGCATACATATACCAAGTTATTATGATAGTTTGGTTCTTGTTGAATGTCGAGGAGAAATTTTTTGGTTTTCTTTATCTTTTTTTTTTTTTGGAAACTAGGAGGGTGTAATCCTCAGGTTTCCCACCTTGCACCCACCCCACCTTTTCTTTATCTTCATCCTGTTTTTCTTAATTTTTATGTTATATTTCTTTACTTCTCAACTTTCTAAGCCATGCCACATTATGATCCTTATTATTGTCATGTTATGTTTTCCAATATTACACAAATCAACAGGGTGTGGATGCATCAATCGCTCAACACCATTGGAGCATCTAGATTCATCCAATTGGCTCGAATAATATTTTAGCCTTTTCTCTTTATTCTTTTATGGATTGTTCTGACTATATATATCACCAGGATGTTGGGGGGTAAAATGGCTACATCAGAGCTTTCTTTCTGAGTGACGTGTGAGGAACGTTTTTTATATGTATGGTCAATCATTTTACTTTTGCTTTGCATTGCTACACTGATAAGGATAATGTAATCTTTGATCATGTTTTATTTCACTTGCTATGGTGACACACCTCATAATTTCTGGTTTTGAAAATTATGTGATCTTTCTTTTCTTAATTGAAAGTAATCCACAGTGGTCACTAACTGATTTTTCAGGATGTTTTACGTATTCTCAAACCATGTCTGAGTGGTGATGAAGCCTATAATTATGCACAATATGTGAGTGTTTTTAGGGTCCAAACCAAATAGTTCTTCCGGTTCATGATGTTTAGAGCAATTGAACAAAATCCTATATCCTTTCTGGTAACTGGATATCATGTCACAGGTTATAAGGTGGGAGCAAATTCCTATTGATAAACGTGCACATTTAATTAGAGAAAAACAGGTTAGTGGTTTATTGAGTTGATCTTTCTTAGCTTCAAATCTTGAAAAAAGAGGTTATCTAGTTCTATAAACCTCCGCAAGGATGAAAACAGAGGTTCCAAAGTTATATGCATTCACACTTGCATCCGTTCAAATACTAGTCCAAGTTGAAGTTTAATTGCGAATTTTATATGTTATGTTCCCTAGTTTGGTAGATTATTTGCTACTTTAAATTTGCTGCTTTATTACAGGTTTTACTCTAAACTATAGTCTCAGCTCTTTTGGGGAAGTTGGGGCTTTAGCCATGCAATTTGGCCCCCAGTTCCGCCAAATTATTAAACATGTAGAGATCTCTGTTTTTGCCAAAAGATAAGTTCGGGTTTACTACTTCCAACTAACCATGGCCTGGAACCATCATATGGTATCCTCCTAGTCATGGTTTTAGATCTCGATGAGATACTAAGACATTTCTCGGTGGGATACTAAGACATTTTGCTATCTCAAGTATTAGGATGGGATTGTTCCGCCATCATCTTAGCATTCCAATTGGCACGTCTTGGGATAACTCATCTCAAAAGATTTAAAACCTTGCTCCTAGTAACAACCAAACTTATACCATCGGTTAAAGATTAATAATGCAGCAACACACTCAAAAGCCACCTAGTTAATAGTTTGCCCATGATTTGCTTCTTTGAAATACTGCCCTGTCTGACATAACATTTAGGGTGCATTTGGTATAGGGTTAAGAGGGGTGAAAAGTAACTTTTCTTGGTGCAATTTTTTGGGTGTAAAAGTTTTCTCTAATAACTACGTTTGGTTGAGTCTATGAATAGAGAGTGGAACTATTATGAGTGTAAATGTTAACTGTGTTTAGAAAATGGTTAATAAAAAGGAGGCAAAAATGTCATTATATATATATAATACAATATGTATTATATATTATATACATATATCATACGTAACATACGTAATATATATATGTGGTGGTATTAAATTTAATATTTTATGAGTCCCAATATTTTAGACCCCTTTCATCTCCTAAAAAGCTTTTACCTTTCATTTTGTTAACCTACCCTCTCTTAGATTAACAATTTAGGGAGTAAAAGGGGAAAAATTTATCTTCTAAAAAATTTAGCTCCATTTCAAACATCATGAAAAGAGAGTGAAAAATTACAAAAGTAACTTTTTCGTTCCCTTTAATCTCATACTAAATGGACCCTTGTAATTAAGGTTTTACTATCATGTTGTGCTAGTCAACAACGGTCATGCTAGGCTCACCAAGGTTGACATTGCATCCATTAAATATTTTTTAAAAATATTACAAAAAAGGTTCTTATTTTTTTTAAAAAAACTCTTTTTATTTTTGCATTGCTGGATACAAGCATTGGCATGGCATGATAAATCGTTTCTTTATTTTTTTTATTATGCAATATTTTTTTGCATTGCTGATCAGATAAATATCATGTCACAGCGCCTCAGAAGTATTATGAGTATATGAAATCGCTGAATGATGCACAAAGGGAGGCAGCTTGTAGCAACATCTCCGTTCCATTGATGATTGTAGCAGGTCCGGGAAGCGGAAAGGTCTGATCTTTTTCTTGAGCTAGTATCACCCAAGAACTCTTTCCTCGATTATTCTTTTCACTAAATATTATACTTGTGTTTGCGCTTGTTTCTGGCATTTTCTTGAAGCTAGAAACACCCAAAAAAATTGCTCTCTTGATATTTATATTTGCACTGTTTTATATTTTCTCTTGTTACTGACGATCGATGGTATGGCAAGTCAGACATCAACAATGGTTGGGCGGGTGTTGACACTCCTCAAAGAGGTACGGGTTCTGTTGTTGACATTATAAAGTTTGTAGCAAATCTTGATACAGTTCCTCCTTCCATAGCTTTTACTGTTTCAAATGTCGTTAAAAAAAGACTTTTCCCCAATCCCTTTTCTCAAGGGAATTGGCCCCTCCAACATTCTCGCAATGACATTCACGACTGCTGCTGCATCTGAGATGAGGGATCGAATCAGAGCAGTGGTGGGAAAGGTTGTCGCAAAGGAACTGGCAATTAGCACGTTTCACTCGTTCTGTCTGCAGCTCTGTAGGACACACGCTGAGAAGTATGTTACTGTGAGCATGAGGTTTTATTTATTTTGGCACTTCTATTCTTTGAGTGTTAAAAATTCTGCCATTTTTGCTTAAAACGGCTCCACAAATTATGGTCCTTCAGGATTTTCGCTTGAATATATATATATATATATCAGGACTTTATCTAGGCACAACTGAAAAATGTTATTTCATCCGCTCAAGCATGCTTCATGAGTAGTTCTAAACCTTCATATGTCATATCCAATCTAGATAACGAAATTCATGATAGGGATGGATCTAAAATTTATTTTGAAGAAGGAAAAAAAAAAACCAGGAACTTACATCGATATTTCAGCATATTTGAAGTTGTTCCTCTTCATGTATAAGCCACGGTATCTTAAATCAATCCTAGGATTACTTTTCCATAAATAACTAAACTAATCCTCCATTTATTTCGTTTTTCATCCTAGTCCTCTAATGCTATAATATCCACAAATAAATTATATCTAGTGGTAAACCACATTATTTAGTCTTCAACAAATTTTTGAAAAAGGGTTTATAGTGGAATCATGTATCTCATCCCATGTGTTAATGGTCTAGTTGTAGTCGTTATTGTAGGAGTTATGTGCTCACTCTTCTTAGAGGGGCACCACTTAAAAATTTGACATTTTCCTTCCGAAACTTGAAGAAATTTTTAACACTTCTAAGAGCTTTCCAAACTCCCCTTCTTTGCTTTACATAAGACTTTGCCAATATATAATCCTATATTAACTATTTTTTATGCTAAATCCTTCCTCTTTGATATTGAAACACAGCAGCTAGTGAATAGCCTCTTCTTAATCATTAAAAAAAAATCTCTAGTACTTCCTGTTAAAAAGTCAAAATAGACAAATATAATCTATAGAAATCTCCTTGCAGAAAGAAACATGTGAGATTTATCCATGTAGGTTCTCAGCAGGCATCTAGATGAGAAAAAGGTCATCAGACACCACTTCTTGGTGTTTTGCATTGAGATCCTAGTCATATATTCTCATTTTGCCCCTGGACAGTTTCTTATAATCTCCTCAAATTTACATTTTTAATCTCATACTTCCTGGGTTCCATGTTTCACAACGCTCAAAATTGATGAACATAAGACTTCATTTTGCTGAAATTGCATGGACTGGAGTTAGAAAATCTTCTCTTTTCACAGTATGATGAGTTCTAAATCAATAATAGAGAACTATCCCCACTCTTGAGGATTTGAGGACATTATGTGGAGAGGACAAGGTAGCGATGTTGCCTACTATCAGACGTAAACGACAAGTCCTAAGCTTATCTATTCATATTTTTGTTTCAACATCTCCATATTCATGTGCAATGCACATGCTGCAGGTTTCTTTTCTTTTCCCTTCTTTGTTTTCCTCCTTTTTTATTTGGGCTTCCTATTTCTTGCATGTTCACATGTTACAAGTGCATTGCGAGTGCTGGATGCTAGTTATTAAAAAAGCAAGCTGAGTCAGGTTCTCTGACTTGAAAGACTTGAAAGTGTTTCAGTTTTGGACAAATTAAGTAACAGAAAAGGTTTATTAGGGGTTTTTCATGAATAAGTCCCTCATTAGTTCCTTAGGACACCAGAAACCCCCTTTTCTTTTTGAATGGAATACGCCTAAAGCCCCTACCTTTAATACAAACTGGCCTAGGTAGCCTAGACCACTAGGACAACTGATGGTTGTTTGTTTGATATGCCAAGCTAATTGATAGGTAAATGGATACATACATATACATACATATATCTGGTTGTTTGTGGGCATGTGCATGTGAGTGTGTGCATGTGCATATGTCATGTGAGTGTGCATACATGCATGCATACGTGTGTGCATGCACCCATGCATGTGAGTGTCCCTGTGTGCATATGCATGTGTGCAAGTGTATGCCTCTTTAACTGTTTTATCTGAAATATTGGATAACACTCCTTTAAGTAATCTCGACAACTATATATAAATTCTTGAATAATTTATTGGTTGGTGATTGTCTTGATGCCACCATATTGTATGGAAATGATTAGGTGCAACATGGGCATGCAAATCCAATGAGTAATAGTTGTTTTTTTTTTTTTTAAAAAAATAGATATTTACAGTTGGGTTTAATATAGTAACAGTATAACACAGTAACACTATGACTAGAATGATCTTATGTATGTTATTTCTCTGGAGCTTGGGCGTTTAGATTACAGTAACACTATAACACAGTACCACTGTTACTAAAATGATCTTCATGTAATGTTATATGCTATTTCTCCAGAGCTTGGACATCCATTTCCTCCCTCCCATCAATCAATTGTTTTTTGTACACATTATAATTTGGCACCATTACATCATCCCGTCTTTAAATGCTTATGTTATGGAGTATTGATATGCAATGCAGAGTATCTAATAAGTTTGGTTGCAATGAATGTAACTTCTATACTTTATGACTTTTGTATGTATTTTAGGTTGGGGTGTACACCTGAATTCCTAATATATGGACATGGGCAACAAAGACGAGCAGTCATTGAGGCCTTGCGCCTTGTGGAGAATGGAAAAAAGAACAGACAAGAAAGTGCAGGTCACAAGCTTGATGAATTTACTAGTGGTAATATTGCGCAATCTTTTAAAGAGAAGTCACAAAAATGGCAAAAATTTGTGACACAGGTGCATCTCTCATACCTACAAGTTGATCCTTTTTATATTTCCACATGGAAATCATGTTTCATGACTGAATTGGTTTGCACATCAGGAAATCCATCGAACATCAGTATTAAGTGATATCCCATAAATATACTTCATGTATCCCATTTCTCTGTTAATTCTGGTTCAGGTTTTCATCATTCATAGTAATTAATTTTTATTTTCTCCTTCCAAACATTTGATCATCAACAAAAGAGCCTCCTCATGAATTTCATCTAAGGCCTATACTGCAATTATTCAACATTAAATGGTTGAGTGGGTATCTTAAATGTCTTATGTCCTGGGAAGTGGCTCTATATTTATAAACATGATCATCTGAGATTTTCTCTTTGTCAACCATTTTGTTCTTTTCCGGATGCATGCATTTGAGGCTTGAATTTCTTCAATAAATGAAGGAATGGTTTTTTTCAATAATTTTTAATATTGATTATGGTTTTTGAATTTAACAGTCAAACTCATGTGAGATAGCATTAACTGACGCTTCATAAGCTTGAACACTTAGCTATTGTGACGGAATCTTTTCAATAAATGAAGGGATGGTTTTTTCAATAAATTTTAATGTGAATTTAACAGTCAAACTCATGTGAGATAGCATATTAGTTGACACTTCATAAGCTTGAACACTTAGCTATTGTGATGGTATGCCAAAACATGCAACATTTTCATATTTTTGCTTCAAGGTTTTCTCCACAGTTTAAGCGGCAACCTATAACAGCCTGTGCCGACTGGCACACCAGATCAGTCTATTATTAACATCAACATATGCTCACATGAGACCAATTAGATCCCTTTTCTGTAGCCCCTTTTTTTTGTTTTGTCATCGGACAACACAGCAGACTCCATGCCAGCATGCCTTGTGCTAATTGGCACTAATATATTTTCTTTGCACATGAGGGATATGTGTCTTGATCCGTACTTGCAAAGGTTGTTACAGCAGCCAAGCCTAGATGCAACATTTATATCTCTTACTTTGTTGTTTCACATGGTTTGGTTGTTCTAAACAATGTGCATGAATTTCAAACCTTGTGATGTGAGTCTTATCTTCATCTTATGATATCACTTTTTTTTCCTGTCTTGGATCTATCTATCATAATTGATCTTCATCTTCATTGATGTGTTTTCTTTGTTCTCTTTAACATATCACTTTTTAACTTATCCTATTTAGTTTGTCCCAATTATTTTCCTGCACTTGTTTTATGGATAAGTGGTCTACCTGAGGTTTGGAACTCAAAATTCTCTTGACCTCTTTGCTCTTTAGAAAAAATGCTGATAATTGTGTCACTGGGTGCTATTCAAATTATCAGTATTCAAGTATTTCACAAGTAGTGGCCTGTTGATGACATATTTTTCCAGCTCTGGATTGTACAACTTGGCACAACCATTTGGTTATGAGATGTCACTAATTCAAGTTGACAAATGTACAATCAAACCTAAAGCGGCACCTTGTTACCAACTAACACCAAATAATGTAGCTTGAAGGGTTAGGCTGAGATTTCATTTATTTTATGTAACTACCTTGGACTGACATTTTCCATTTTGTTCCATATACATGTCATTGTGAAACTATAGAGTCAATGCTATTGTCCAGTTCTAATATATGGTCATGGGTTTTTACCCAACTAAGAAAATGGCATGATTCCATGTTCTTTTATTATCATATCATTAGCATATTTGTTGGTAATTTAATGGCTTTTCCTATGAGTTATCAGTTCTAGATGTGTTATGATGAAGTTAATAGTCTTTTTTTTCGAGGCATGTTTTGTCATTTGGATATAATTTTCAGCAGCACAAAACTATCTTGTAAAAACTAGTTTGGCACTTTATATATGGGAGGTTAAAGTAAATTATCTAGTGAAATACTAGATATCTGTTATGTTTTGGAACCTTGATGGAGTGAGAAATGCAACGTCCCGTCTTAAAATGGAAATATAGCATGCTTGATACTTGTATGCAGGCAGCAATTTTTCTTTCACTTCATAGGTACGTGCATTTGAGTTATCGTATTGATACTGTGATATATTTTTTCTTTTCAGGCAAAAGCTTCTGGGAAAACTCCTGAAGAATGTGAAAGAACGGGTGATGAGATAGGAGTAAGCTGTTGTTTTCTAGTGCAAAATTTAAATGCCAATTTAGGTAACATATTTTAAATTCTTGATTTTGTGATCTCAATCAGGCTATGGTTCTTAGACATTACAACAACATACTCACATCATGCAATGCTTTGGACTATCATGATTTTATCAGCTCATCAGTGAAGCTACTGACTCATTTTCCTGAAGGTTATGATTGAGCTCACACTATAATAGGAATATCATACTTTATTTTTCTGTGAAAATTAACTCAAGATTGCAAACTTTCAGTGTTTAAGGAGTGTGTGGAAACATGGAAAGCCATAGTCGTAGATGAGTTTCAGGATACAAGTTCTATGCAATATTGCCTTTTAAGGATTTTAGCCTCTCACAAACATGTGACTATTGTTGGAGATGAAGATCAGGTGATTTTCAATTTGATTTGAATTTAGCTGCTGTTTTTGGAGGATTTCTAGCTGTTTTATCAAAGCAAAATAATTTCTGTACTCCTTGAAATTTTAGAATTCATGTTTCTAAAATTGTTTAATTCCTAATTGTCTTTCAGTCCATATTCAGTTTCAATGGTGCTAATGTTTGCGGATTTGACTCCTTTCGTAAAGATTTTCCAACTCATAAAGAGGTCAGTGCCATGTATGTTTTATTTCATTCTTGCCTCTCCAACTAATATGCTATTAAACATGGATATGCCAAAACAGGCCTCATACCCGTATTTGATATGGATATGCCTGGATACGTATCTGATATGCATCCAATATAATAAAAAATATTTTTATTTTCAACATGTTATGTATAGGTTTAGGATACGTGGGATACGTTTGGAATACCTTGGGATATGTTTAGGGTTAAAATCAATTTTTTATTAAAAAATAAGGTCTTTTTTGTTATTTTTTAAAAATAAAAGCCTTAAAAATCAGTTCTTGTGCAAGCTTCATTAAACTAAAAATAAATATCATAATTTTTTGATCACTTTTTGCTTAGAAAATATGAAGGAGGGTTGACTTTTGTGCTTCATGGATAGCATACATTATTGATAATTTATAAACTAATGGAATTTTCAATGTTTCTATCTCTTTAAGTTAAAGTTAGGCACCTTCAAAATTCCATAATGGACGAATGTTGAAACAAATATCATATTCTTTTGTAATTTACAGCTTACAAGTTAGAATGGAAGCATTCTTTTGTTATAAATAGCTTCTAATCAACTTTTGTATATTTTTGATGGTGGGTACTCAATCTTTTAATTTGCAAGTTAGCATAATATATTCTTTATTATATTAAATTTTATATTAATTATTTAACATATCTTAGACATATTGTATATTAGATTTTCAAGAATATCTATATTATATCATATCCCATACTCTATCTGTGCTAATGCTTCATTGCTAATATGAGCACTATAAGTCGACATTAATCTCCAGGCTATTCTTTTATCACTAATGCTTTGATTTTCTTTTTTTATGTTGACAACTGCAGATTAGATTAAACAAGAATTATCGCTCTACACGGTGTATTGTTGAGGCTGCGTCTTCCCTTATTCACAATAACATTAAACGCTGCCATCTTAAGAAGGTTGAAACGGATAATTCCTCTGGCTGCAAAGTATCCTTCTCTAACTTCTTGTTCTTGGACTTTATGTATTAATATTTTATTTGATGTTCAAAATTATCATAATATTATATTTGGCCTGTTTAGTCCTTCACCATATCCAGATTACTGTTAAGGAATGTCATAATGAAGATGCACAATGTGCATTTATTGTTGATAAAATCTTGGAAATCACTTCTGATGACTCAGTTGCCAACTGCTCATTTGGCAGTGTGGCAGTCCTTTACAGGAGACAAGTAAACTTTCTCTTTGTTTTTTTTTTCCTTTTTTTTTTTTTTTGGTTAGAGCTTATGGATTTCTTGGATGTTGTACATTCTATATATGAACAATATTCTTATATCATCCAGATTACTGGCAAAGCATTTCAGTTGTGCTTCCGCAACAGGAAAATACCCTTCAATGTCCATGGAGTGGTCTTCTACGGGAAAAAGGTTGTCATTTCTTGCTTGACTTTTTACTATTGAATGGATTGCATTGGCCATGATCTGGTTTATTTGGATCATTGATATAACTCTTTTATTTATTAGTCCCATCCAGTGATGCACTTTAGCAAGAATCTAAGTACGGTGTGGGAAGTTGATGAAACCTTATCTACCTTGCATGCTTTGGTGTCACATGCTTGTCCTAGTCTTAAACTGTTTTGCCAGCCATCTTTTGCTAATTGTCAAACTTATGCTTATACGAATACAATTTTCATCGTTCTAGACCAAGACGAGGCATGATAGCCAGTTTAGCTGTTATTAATTGCTAGTTATGTCCTAACTAATTTAGTCTTCTCTTTCTTTGTGTGTGTGTATCTACATATCTCTCTTTATTTTATAGCGTCAGCTTCTGTAGTAGGCAAATGATTGGTATATCAACATGCTCAATCTGTGCAAACATAATGGATTTCAATTCCAACAATATGACTGGATTTTGATTATCATTTCTTCACTTCTTGGAAACATTGGATAATATACTTGTATGTCTATGAAATTTATTGTTGGTCCTAAAAGCCATTAACATGGATGTTTTATTCTACCAATATGATTGAATTGTTGTCCCTGTGGTAGTTTCTTTTAATGATTCAGAGAATGAGAGAGGACTTCTAGTCCTGGAAATGACAGTCCTTTTAATAGTTATGTGATAATCTAACTCATTTATGGTAGATTTTATTGGTGATTGTTGCACATTTTGTATGCACACTTTCATCCATGTATGTATTGCTGTTAAAGTTTTAAACTTTTAATAATACAATCATTTAGAAAGAGGTGAAAGCTTAGTTTATGTTCCACATTTCTAATATAATATCTCTCGTCTATGAACCATTCATCGCTCTCATACCATCTTCTGTTGTCATTTGTTTTCAATCTTTTTCAGATTTTGGATATCATAGACAGTATAAGTCCTATAAGGTTTATTAGTTTGCATCATACATCAGAATTATTTAACATATGCTACTCCTTATAATGTAATCATGCCTATTTTCAGGGCTTGAAGTTTCAGCTGAAACTGATCCACAGTTGACTGAAATTTTTGTTTCAGTTAATGTTTTGGCTAATTTTGATCAAAATTGGCCCAAGCTGTTTTTTTTTTTTTTTTTTCAAAATGTATATTTCTTTCTAAATTTCATCAATACAATTAAACCACACATTTATTTAAACTCTAGTGATCTAATCCATGTTATCTTAGTCTTAAACTGTAGTATTGAAGTGGGTAAGAGGCAATTTTGACATTTTTTTTTTTGAAGTTGCAAATACCACTGCAATATGTAGAAGTAAAATTGTCGGTGCATGTCTAGGAGCTGTGATGTTATTCTAGGGAGTGAGATATGTAATTGATTTTATGTTCTGGTATACTTTTCTTATTAATTTATGCATGATTGAGGGATATTTGTTCTTTTACTCCATATTTTAGTACATTCATGCGTTATGATTGATGCATTAAGTCGCAATGAAATTACATTTAAACTGAAATTATCTAATTAATATCAATTTCGACTAGATGACTTAAGATAAAATAAAATGCTGTGAAGTCCACAGTGGAAAATGGTGCGACAAGGCAAGGGGCAGCCAAGAAGAGTAACACCCTAATGGTTGATCCATCATGAAGCATACTGAGCCCTCACATTTAACCCATGGTGGTTACAATCAAAGAAAGATGGCACTCAAGGATGCGATACCCATGGCCTTCAGAACTCCAAAGGGGTTCTATTGCTACAAAACCATGCAGTTTGGGCTAAAAAATGCAGAAGCCACATGCCAGCGAGCTATGACTATCATATTTTATGTCCCACTACTTAAAGTGGTTGAGTGCTACATGGATGATCTCGTCATGAAGACCAAAAGGAGAGCTGACCATCTTGATGACCTTCATATGGTTTTTGAACAATTGCAGTGATATAAACTCCACAAGAATCCAGTCAAATGCACCTCAAGGGCTTACATCTGGCAAATTCTTTGTAGTTTCCCACCAAGGGATTGAAATCGATCTACAACTCCAAAACTAGGAGTGAATCTGCCAAAACGAAAACTCAACTTGGGGAATTGAAACCTAGACTGAAGCCAGGTTTTAAAACCTTGCTGATCTTCCTGTTTCACAATTGAACACAATACTGAATTCTCTCTTCATCTTGTCATCATATGCCTTGCATTATAAGGATGCATTGTCTTAGCATCTTTATTATCTTGAAAAAATAGAATTTTTAGAAACAATATTTCATATTTGTCCCTATGTTTATAAAAACGACCAACATGATCTCTTGTAAATGTTAAATTCATATTCTGAGGTCATTGCAAGGAGGATTAACTAGGTACTTGCTTTTATTACAGGTAGTCAAAACAATAAGGGCAATTCTCAGAACAACATTACCTGGTTGTGATGATGTTCCATTTCGTCAAGCCTTCAAGGCACTTCTTCCTGGTGATAAAGAAGAAAAGAAAATGGTCTTTTTTTCCCTTGTCATATTTTTGCCTATCAATTTCCTTCTGCTGCTATATTGATGCACTTTGCCCTTTTGTCATTGGCTTTTTTTGCTTTACCAGTCTTCTAATTGATTCAGCTTTTGTTGGAGTTGTGTCCCACAGATTGTTGATTATGTTGAAAAGATATCTTAAGTAAGGAAATGTAGCTTTCTGTCAGCTGCCAGTGACTTCTTTGGCGCAAAGATCTTGGGTACCTTCAAAAGGTCCTTTATTTGATTTAACTTAGTACCATGTGTTAGTGCAAACAATACACTCATCCCAAAGAATTGCTGCAAATTTGGCAACCTAAGCATCATTGTTTTTACTTGCTTGATGGCCTTCGTGATGAAATCATAGTGATAAAGAAGGGAGATCCTAATTCATAATATTTGAATAAAGTACCATCCACAGTTTAAGGTGTACAATTGAAATATTGAAACTCGTGCCTGCCTAGTGATGCTGCTGATGTTAGCATGCAGATGTTGGTCATTATACTATAATAAACTAAAAGAAACCAAGTCATAATAGGAAAATTGCAATTAAAAGGAAGCCTTTCTATGTAAACCTGGAAAGTAGTCATATGTCAAAGATTTACATGTTGGATTCTATAGGAGACCGCATCTATCAATATGCATTGTGACACGATATTTATCTGATCATAGTCCTTGCTCTTAAATCAAATCCTTCGACTCCTTGACCTTAAATCAGATCCCTCGACTCCTTGCTCTTAAATCAGATCCCAAAGAAATTAGGATAGCAGAATCTGAACCTGATCTAAACCAGCTGTCAATATGAATTTCTCTTGAATATTTCAGCAGTAGTCTGTGTGTATCAAAAGATTGAACAACTTGGATCAATTTACTCGTCATAGTTGACATTCATAGAAGTTGTCTAATGAATTATGAGTTCAATAGATCCTATTTAATGGAAAGATGGATATTCCTTGTTTATCATCGGACCATTACTTATTCGTAAACCTTATGAGGCTGGTAGTATGCATTTCCTCATGGAAAACCCTTCTGTTGGTGATTGTGTCTGTTTAGGGTTGTTTGTGTGTTGGGCTGGCTCAAGTAGCTAACCCACAAAAAATTGAGCTCACACTAGACTTAAAGCCCCAAAACTCATTTGGCCTGATTTTTGTGAAGTTCAAGTAATTCGGGCTAGGCTTAGTTTGGGATTTTGGTCTACAATAAATGGAAACCTGGTCTGAGCCTGACCCAACCTAAAAAATTAAATCAAGTAGGGTTGAGCTTTGGGCCTAGTTTGGGTTGGGCTGGTTTTGGGCCTAAGCTTCAAATCTTGGGTTTGTTATGAGCCTAGGCCCAACCTGGCCTGTTGACACCCCCTATGCTAGAATTTTGACTTTATTATGTTGAGATTTAATTAGTTTAACTTCAAAATTGGGTTTCCAAAGTGAAGATCTAAATTGTTTGATGCAACCTATTGCATCTCACATGTGAACCCGGCCTTGTCTTAATTGTCACACCCCTTTGCCTGCAAACAAGGGTTTCGATACCTGGTTTGCACTTCCTCAAAAATTGAAACCTTTCTCCCTTTTGCTCAAAAAAAAAAAAAAAAAAAAGAGAAAAAACTTATTGCATCTAAATTGACCATCAATAGGAGGTTTCATCTAGCAACTGTCTTATGTGTGCTAGCAATATATATCTCTTGATCTAGATATCTTAGAACATTTAGAAACCAAATTTCAATTATCCTGGATCATTCTAACTCATAAATCATAGGAAAACATTATGTGCTGTGTAAGCCATCTACTTTAGATGACATGATGCCTAGGCAAGGCATATCCATTTTGGACTTTACAATAGTTTGTCTCTCTTATTACTTTTCTTTGGTGTGATGCTAGGCATTTCCTTTTCATTTTGAGCCTCACCTCTCCATTTTGAATAATACTGTTTGTTACTTTGCCTTTACACTTCTAGATCATTGTACTAAATTCTGTACTTGTGGACACAGGACTCAACTTACTCAAGGACGCAAAGTTTTGTCCACACTAGACATGCTATCCAAGCTTGTAAGAAGAGTAAGAAACTAGCACATATATCTTCTTCTGATTGACAAAATGCTCTTCATTTTTTAAAGCTTCATGTAGAATCAATGAAAATTATAATGATTCATGGTTGTTTCAAACATTTCTATAGAATAACATTCAAAGAACTTTGGTTCCGTTACATAACATAGTTGATATTTTAAAGTATTTTTCAGCCATCCAATGCTTATTTTATGTCCATCATTTGTCATGAGTATATTTGATTCATCTTATTTAACAAATCTTACAGAAATTCTTGACAGTTATCATCTCTTGACAACTAAAAACTTTAGGCTTATTGTCATGTATCTTTTATCCTTTGTTAATATCTGTACATACTGATTCACAATTTCTGTTGGTGCTGCTAGGAACAATCAATCTCTGTGGTCATCTCTTCTGCGGCAAATATGTTACCTCAGGTTCAATTCTTATCATAACATATTCAAGTGGAGAACTTTGCACCTTTATCTGATAACTGGCATGCATTAGCATCCAAAGAAACACAAGTTTTTAAAACAATTTACATATGACATACTAAAGTATACTACTTTATTCATTTTGGTAGAAATGGACATTTTTATGGAAATCAGCAACTTTTAATTAATTTATAGAAATCTCTGATTTAAATTCTCCTAGATACATGATTCCTATGATGGTTTAACGAGCACATTGCATGGTTCCAGTTAATATCAAACAAACTAACATTGGGCACTTTTACTTACATTGAAGAAAAGTAATTTCAAAATTTATGGATAAAACTTAAAAGCATGAAACAATGTAATTATAGTTTCACAATTAAAAAAGTTTGTACATGAAACAATGTGATTATAGTTGCACAATTAAAAAAGTTTGTAGGTGCGTGCACATTGTGCTCTAGGAAGCATTTGCGCCAGCAGAGCCTCATAAAGCCGTCATTAATATGGTTTATCTTGATTATAACCTTTGCTTCAGCATTGAATAATAATTTTGAGTTGTTATTATGTCTAGTTTATAGTTCATAACCTCTAATATTTCAATATAAAAAACCAGGGCAACAAATTCAAAGAGTTCTAGATTAGCATGAAAGCAGATAAGGTTGTTCATTTTGGTCAAGGACGGGCCAAGTATCACTATGTATGATTTGTATCATTGCATATTTCTTTGATGCAAATTGATATAGGCCAATACACATGATGTAAGCTACCAAATGCCATATTGAGTATGTACCTCTATACCATGTTGATGCCTGCAATAATGTACTTATGCTAGTTACATTTTGTGTGGTCAGTCTCCGTTAGTTCTTGTTTTAAACATAGATTAACTATAGATTTCCTGATGTATGTAGCCTTAATGAAATTGACTTGTTTTGAATGCACCAGCTTTTCCGTGCTTCATGGATGTTGCATTATTAAATATCTTGTGAATAATATGTTATTTCTGCTTTGTTCCAGTTGGTAGTTCATGCACGTGTCATCTTACATGGCATAATATGTCCTGTATCTTGATCTAGAGAAAACTGAATGGTTGAAGTGGGATCATTTGAGTGCTACTTGCATTAGCCCATGCTCTCTATTATCCACCTCCGGCACAATGTCCTATGACTGCATAGTACATTTTGCTAGTTTTTGGCCTATCATATGTAGTGCAATACGGATAATGCCAAGTTCTTGCTATCACTTTTCCTGCAGAATTTCCTTTTATCAGTGGCTTTTTTCATAACTTCTGTCATTTTGGTCTCCTGGACTCTTGTGTTCTTCTATTGAAAAATTGAGTTAAATATAACGTGCTTATTTCAATATTCATGTGTATTGTCTTGAAGTAACACAATTGTGCTCATCCAAAAAATATTTCTTACATGATGTCTCTCTCTTATTGTAAATATAGAGGTTTCCTTTTTTTTTTTTTGTAGAAATACCATCTTGAACAACGTGCAGTTATAGATTTGGAAGGTGGGAAGTTGTTAAAGGAAGACAATGATATAAGATCTGTAAGCCATGATGCTACAAGCTTACTTTGCATCTCCAATAAATATTTTTTTAATATGTAACTTATTATCTTGCATCTTGCTTTTTGATTTTTTGCTTTAATATTGGATTCTTTTCCCCTCTGATGCCTTCGCCAAATAGAGGAAAGCTTATTGCTTATGTGGGTTATGCCTTGAAAGGCAACACATATTATTTCGTGTCTTGCTGACAATTGATGCACATAAACAAGGAAACTGACACCACATTTGAATGTTAGCAGAATTTCTTGCATGCTTAAGGTTGCATCATCGTGGCAAGTAAAGATAATTTGGACTCATAAACTTGATTTTAATAGATGAATCATGTATTAATGTATCATGTGCTACTGCCATACCAATAGTGACCCATATTGTGCCTTACAGTGGGAGTGCTTTGTGTGACTTGCACAGTAGCAGGCAAATTATTGAAATGTGGTTCGTGCTTTGCTAATATCATGTACTTGTAAGCATAGTTCTCAGACCCGGCTCGGACATTGACCGGACCAAGGGCTCGGGTCATTGGTCAACCATTGGGTCACCGGTTGAACCATCGATTCAATTATTTTAATATAAAATATATTTATATTAATAAAAATTAATTTTTTATAAAAAATTAAGATCATATGATAATAAACTTTAACATCTAATGCCATAAAAAATCGGTTCATGGGGAACCAAACGGGTTGACCGGGTTACTCTGGGTCTCTTACACATCTGATTTTATGTTAGAACCAGATCGGCTTGACCTCCGGTGACAACTATGCTTGTAAGAGTCTTGCATAGTACACGTCACAACTATGCTTGTAAGAGTCTTGCATAGTATACGTCATGCCAATTGGCACTTGGATCTGCAAAACAAATACAACCCCAATTACGTTGAATAACTATCTCAAACTTGTAACACGCATGTGATTACACCTTTTAAAGAATGTTAAACTATAAAACAAATATAAATAGTCTTTGAATTGAATTAATGGAAGGGTAAAAAACTGCATGCTGCAGCTGTCCTGATCACAATCTGGCATTGTACGCACTGCACCCTGTTCTGCTAGTCCTGGTCCCAGCCGAATGGCAAGGCTCAAATCTGAGCTTGTATTGGTTCATATCAACTTGATTGGCAAGTATCGTCCAGATTGAGAATGGCTGAGATGAATCAGTATGGACTATACGGGGATACATATTCCTATTTTGTACCAGTGTCTTGCTGGCATGGTACTTATGAACTGGTATGACATGATACCTAGACCAATGATGAAACAGCACCTTAACAAGATCAAGTTATTTGCATAGAACTAATAATTGACATTCTTGAATGATGATTCAAATCTAATGTTGGATATATTGATCTCTATTTGTGTTGTCAGAATTTTGTTGCTCCACATATCCTATACTAAAAATTTGAAATGGTGGATGATGGTACTCCATCATACCACCTAATACAGTGGACCGAGTAGAGTGCATTGCGATAACAGGCTGATGCCAATTTATTAATCTGATACAATGTTAGCAACTGTGTTGTTGTTATATTGCATATGAAATGTTGTGATATGACGATTCAACTTGAGCAATAAGTGAATAATAGTCAAGGTTTTAATATTTTGTCAAAATGGAAATATTTCAGCTAGGACAAACCTCAAGTATACTTAAGGCTTTTGCAGATTACATATCTCTTAGAGAATCTGAAGACTCCATGCCAGCATGCCTTGTGCTAATTGGCACTAATATATTTTCTTTACACATGAGGGATATGTGTCTTGATCCGTACTAGCAAAGGTTGTTACAGCAGCCAAGCCTAGATGCAACATTTATATCTCTTACTTTGTTGTTTCACATGGTTTGGTTGTTCTAAACAATGTGCATGAATTTCAAACCTTGTGATGTGAGTCTTATCTTCACCTTATGACTTCGCTTTTTTTTCCTGTCTTGGATCTATCTATCATAATTGATCTTCATCTTCATTGATGTGTTTTCTTTGTTCTCTTTAACATATCACTTTTTAACTTATCCTATTTAGTTTGTCCCAATTATCTTTCCTGCACTTGTTTTATGGATAAGTGGTCTACCTGAGGTTTCGAACTCAAAATTCTCTTGACCTCTTTGCTCTTTAGAAAAAATGCTGATAATTGTGTCACTGGGTGCTATTCAAATTATCAGTATTCAAGTATTTCACAAGTAGTGGCCTGTTGATGACATATTTTTCCAACTCTGGATTGTACAACTTGGCACAACCATTTGGTTATGAGATGTCACTAATTCAAGTTGACAAATGTACAATCAAACCTAAAGCGGCACCTTGTTACCAACTAACACCAAATAATGTAGCTTGAAGGGTTAGGCTGAGATTTCATTTATTTTATGTAACTACCTTGGACTGACATTTTCCATTTTGTTCCATATACATGTCATTGTGAAACTATAGAGTCAATGCTATTGTCCAGTTCTAATATATGGTCATGGGTTTTTACCCAACTAAGAAAATGGCATGATTCCATGGTCTTTTATTATCATATCATTAGCATATTTGTTGGTAATTTAATGGCTTTTCCTATGAGTCATCAGTTCTAGATGTGTTATGATGAAGTTAATGGTCTTTTTTTTCAAGGCATGTTTTGTCATTTGGATATAATTTTCAGCAGCACAAAACTATCTTGTAAAAAATAGTTTGGCACTTTATATATGGGAGGTTAAAGTAAATTATCTAGTGAAATACTAGATATCTGTTATGTTTTGGAACCTTGATGGAGTGAGAAATGCAACGTCCCGTCTTAAAATGGAAATATAGCATGCTTGATACTTGTATGCAGGCAGCAAATTTTTCTTTCACTTCATAGGTACGTGCATTTGAGTTATTGTATTGATACTGTGATATAATTTTTCTTTTCAGGCAAAAGCTTCTGGGAAAACTCCTGAAGAATGTGAAAGAACGGGTGATGAGATAGGAGTAAGCTGTTGTTTTCTAGTGCAAAATTTAAATGCCTATTTAGGTAACATATTTTAAATTCTTGATTTTGTGATCTCAATCAGGCTATGGTTCTTAGACATTACAACAACATACATCATGCAATGCTTTGGACTATCATGATTTTATCAGCTCATCAGTGAAGCTACTGACTCATTTTCCTGAAGGTAATGATTGAGCTCACACTATAATAGGAATATCATACTTTCTTTTTCTGTGAAAATTAACTCAAGATTGCAAACTTTCAGTGTTTAAGGAGTGTGTGGAAACATTGAAAGCCATAGTCGTAGATGAGTTTCAGGATACAAGTTCTATGCAATATTGTCTTTTAAGGATTTTAGCCTCTCACAAACATGTGACTATTGTTGGAGATGAAGATCAGGTGATTTTCAATATGATTTGAATTTAGCTGTTGTTTTTGGAGGATTTCTAGCTGTTTTATCAAAGCAAAATAATTTCTCTACTCCTTGAAATTTTAGAATTCATGTTTCTAAAATTGTTTAATTCCTAATTGTCTTTCAGTCCATATTCAGTTTCAATGGTGCTAATGTTTGTGGATTTGACTCCTTTCGTAAAGATTTTCCAACTCATAAAGAGGTCAGTGCCATGTAGGTTTTATTTCATTCTTGCCTCTCCAACTAATATGCTATTAAACAAGGATATGTCAAAACAGGCCTCATACCCGTATTCGATATAATAAAAAAATATTTTTATTTTCAACATGTTATGTATAGGTTTAGGATACGTGGGATACGTTTGGAATACCTTGGGATATGTTTAGGGTTAAAATCAATTTTTTATTAAAAAATAAGGTCTTTTTTGTTATTTTTAAAAAATAAAAGCCTTAAAAATCAGTTCTTGTTCAAGCTTCATTAAACTAAATATAAATATCATAATTTTTTGATCACTTTTTGCTTAGAAAATATGAAGGAGGGTTGAATTTTTTGCTTCATGGATAGCATACATTATTGATAGTTTATAAACTAATGGAATTTTGAATGTTTCTATCTATTTAAGTTAAAGTTAGACGCCTTCAAAATTCCATAATGGACGAATGTTGAAACAAATATCATATTCTTTTGTAATTTAAAGCATACAAGTTAGAATGGAAGCATTCTTTTGTTATAAATAGCTTCTAATCAACTTTTGTATATTTTTGATGGTGGGTACTCAATCTTTTAATTTGCAAGTTAGCATAATATATTCTTTATTATATTAAAATTTATATTAATTATCTAACATATCTTAGACATATTGTATATTAGATTTTCAAGAATATCTATATTATATCATATCCCATACTCTATCTGTGCTAATGCTTCATTGCTAAAATGAGCACTCTAAGTGAACATTAATCTCCAGGCTATTCTTTTATCACTAATGCTTTGATTTTCTTTTTTTATGTTGACAACTGCAGATTAGATTAAACAAGAATTATCGCTCTACACGGTGTATTGTTGAGGCTGCGTCTTCCCTTATTCACAATAACATCAAACGCTGCCATCTTAAGCAGGTTGAAACGGATAATTACTCTGGCTGCAAAGTATCCTTCTCTAACTTCTTGTTCTTGGACTTTATGTATTAATAATTTATTTGATGTTCAAAATTATGATAATATTATATTTGGCCTGTTTAGTCCTTCACCATATCCAGATTACTGTTAAGGAATGTCATAATGAAGATGCACAATGTGCATTTATTGTTGATAAAATCTTGGAAATCACTTCTGATGACTCAGTTGCCAACTGCTCATTTGGCAGTGTGGCAGTCCTTACAGGAGACAAGTAAACTCTCTCTTTTTTTTTTTTTCCTTTTTTTTTTTTTTGGTTAGAGCTTATGGATTTCTTGGATGTTGTACATTCTATATATGAACAATATTCTTATATCATCCAGATTACTGGCAAAGCATTTCAGTTGTGCTTCCGCAACAGGAAAATACCCTTCAATGTCCATGGAGTGGCCTTCTACAGGAAAAAGGTTGTCATTTCTTGCTTGACTTTTTACTATTGAATGGATTGCATTGGCCATGATCTGGTTTATTTGGATCATTGATATAACTCTTTTATTTATTAGTCCCATCCAGTGATGCACAGTAGCAAGAATCTAAGTACGGTGTGGGAAGTTGATGAAACGTTATCTACCTTGCATGCTTTGGTGTCACATGCTTGTCCTAGTCTTAAATATTAATTGCTAGTTATGTCCTAACTAATTTAGTCTTCTCTTTCTTGTGTGTGTGTGTGTGTATCTACATATCTCTCTTTATTTTATAGCGTCAGCTTCTGTGGTAGGCAAATGATTGGTATATCAACATGCTCAATCTGTGCAAACCTAATGGATTTGGACTCCAACAATATGACTGGATTTTGATTATCATTTCTTCACTTCTTGGAAACATTGGATAATATTCTTGTATGTCTATGAAATTAATTGTTGGTCCTAAAAGCCATTAACTTGGAAGTTTTATTCTACCAATATGATTGAATTCTTGTCCCTGTGGTAGTTTCTTTTAATGAATCAGAGAATGAAATAGGACTTCTAATCCTGGAAATGACAGTAAAATTCCCGAGAGTTTGTTGTAGTCCTTTTGATAGTTATGTGATAATCTAACTCCTTTATGGTAGATTTTATTGGTGATTGTTGCACATTTTGTATGCACACTTTCATCCATGTATGTGTAGCTGTTGAAGTTTTAAACTTTTAATTATAAAATCATTTAGAAAGAGGTGAAAGCTTAGTTTATGTTCCACATTTCTAATATAATATCTCTCGCCTTGTAGCTTCCTCAGCCATGGGAGTTCTTGGAATCTGAAATTACATCTATGAATCATTCATCGCTCTCATACCATGTTCTGTTGTCATTTGTTTTCAATCTTTTTCAGATTTTGGATATCATAGACAGTATAAGTCCTATAAGGTTTACTAGTTTGCATCATACATTAGAATTATTTAACATATGCTACTCCTTATAATGTAATCATGCCTATTTTCAAGGCTTGAAATTTCAGCCGAAACTGATCCACGGTTGACTGAAATTTTTGTTTCAGTTAATATTTTTGCTAATTTTGATCAAAATTGACCCAAGCTGTTTTTTTTTTTTTTTCAAATATGTATATTTCTTTCTAAATTTCATCAATACAATTCAACCACACATTTATTTAAACTCTAGTGATCTAATCCATGTTATCTTAGTCTTAAACTCTAGAATTGAAGTGGGTAAGAGGCAATTTTGACATTTTTTTTTTGAAGTTGCAAATACCACTGCAATATGTAGAAGTAAAATTGTCGGTGCATGTCTAGGAACTGTGATGTTATTCTAGGGAGTGAGATATGTAATTGATATTATGTTCTTGTATACTTTTCTTATTAATTTATGCATGATTGAGGGATATTTGTTCTTTTACTCCATATTTTAGTACATTCATGCGTTATGATTGATGCATTAAGTCGCAATGAAATTAAATTTAAACCTGAAATTGTCTAATTAATATCAATTTCGACTAGATGACTTAAGATAAAATAAAATGCTGTGAAGTCCACAGTGGAAAATGGTGCGACAAGGCAAGGGGCAGCCAAGAAGAGTAACACCCTAATGGTTGATCCATCATGAAGCATACTGAGCCCTCACATTTAACCCATGGTGGTTACAATCGAAGAAAGATGGCACTCAAGATGCGATACACATGGCCTTCAAAACTCCAAAGGGGTTCTATTGCTACAAAACCATGCTGTTTGGGCTAAAAAATGCAGAAGCCACATGCCAGCGAGCTATGACTATCATATTTTATGTCCCACTACTTAAAGTGGTTGAGTGCTACATGGATGATCTCGTCATGAAGACCAAAAGGAGAGCTGACCATCTTGATGACCTTCATATGGTTTTTGAACAATTGCAGAAATATAAACTCCACAAGAATCCAGTCAAATGCACCTCAAGGGCTTACATCTGGCAATTCTTTTGTAGTTTCCCACCAGGGGATTGAAATCAATCTACAACTCCAAAACTAGGAGTGAATCTGCCAAAACCAAAACTCAACTTGGGGAACTGAAACCCAGACTGAAGCCAGGTTTTAAAACCTTGCCGATCTTCCTGTTTCACAATTGAACACAATACTGAATTCTCTCTTCATCTTGTCATCATATGCCTTGCATTATAAGGATGCATTGTCTTAGCATCTTTATTATCTTGGAAAAAATAGAATTTTTAGAAACTAATATTTCATATTTGTCCCTATGTTTATAAAAATTACCAACATGATCTCCTGTAAATGTTAAATTCATATTCTTAGGTCATTGCAAGGAGGATTAACTAGGTACTTGCTTTTATTACAGGTAGTCAAAGCTATAATGGCAATTCTCAGAACAACATTACCTGGTTGTGATGTTCCATTTTGTCAAGCCTTCAAGGCACTTCTTCCTGGTGATAAAGAAGAAAAGAAAATGGTCTTTTTTTCCCTTGTCATATTTTTGCCTATCAATTCCCTTCTGCTGCTATATTGATGCACTTTGCCCTTTTGTCATCGGCTTTTTTTGCTTTACCAGTGTTCTAATTTATTCAGCTTTTGTTGGAGTTGTGTCCCGCAGATTGTTGATTATGTTGAAAAGATATCTTCAGTTAGGAAATGTAGCTTTCTGTCAGCTGCCAGTGACATCTTTGGCGCAAAGATCTCGGGTACCTTCAAAAGGTCCTTTATTTGATTTAACTTAGTTCCATGTGTTAGTGCAAACAATACACTCATCCCAAAGAATTGCTGCAAATTTGGCAACCTAAGCATCATTGTTTTTACTTACTTGATGGCCTTCTTGATGAAATCATAGTGATAAAGAAGGGAGATCCTAATTCATAATATTTGAATAAAGTACCATCCACAGTTTAAGGTGTACAATTGAAATATTGAAACTCATGCCTGCCCAGTGATGCTGCTGATGTTAGCATGCAGATGTTGGTCATTATACTATAATAAACTAAAAGAAACCAAGTCATAATAGGAAAATTGCAATTAAAAGGAAGCCTTTCTATGTAAACCTGGAAAGTAGCCATATGTCAAAGATTTACATGTTGTTGGATTCTATAGGAGACCACAACTATCAATATGCATTGTGACATGATATTTATCTGATCATAGTCCTTGCTCTTAAATCAAATCCTTCGACTCCTTGACCTTCAATCAGATCCCTCCCTTGCTCTTAAATCAGATCCCAAAGAAATAAGGATAGCAGAATCTGAACCTGATCTAAACCAGCTGTCAATAGGGATTTCTCTTGAACATTTCAGCAGTAGTCTGTGTGTATCAAATGACTGAACAACTGGGATCAATTTACTCGTCATAGTTGACATTCATAGAAGTTGTCTAATGAATTATGAGTTCAATAGATCCTATTTAATGGAAAGATGGATATTCCTTGTTTATCATCGGACAATTACTTATTCGTTAACCTTATGAGGCTAGTAGTTTGCATTTCCTCATGGAAAACCCTTCTGTTGGTGATTGTGTCTGTTTAGGGTTGTTTGTGTGTTGGGCTGGCCCAAGTAGCTAACCCACAAAAAATTGAGCTCAAACTAGACTTAAAGCCCTAAAACTCATTTGGCCTGATTTTTGTGAAGTTCAAGTAATTCGGGCTAGGCTTAGTCTGGGATTTTGGTCTACAATAAATGGAAACCTGGTTTGAGCCTGACCCAACCTAAAAAAATAAATCAAGTAGGGTTGAGCTTGGGCCTAGTTTGGGTTGGGTTGGTTTTGGGCCTAAGCTTCAAATCTTGAGTTTGTTGTGAGCCTAGGCCCAACCTGGCCTGTTGACACCCCCTATGCTAGATTTTTGACTCTATTATGTTGAGATTTAATTAGTTTAAATTCAAAATTGGGTTTCCAAAGTGAAGATCTAAATTGTTTGATGCAACCTATTGCATCTCACATGTGAACGCGGCCTTGTCTTAATTGTCACACCCCTTTGCCTGCAAACAAGGGTTCTTTTTGGGTTTCGATACCTGGTTTGCACTTCCTCAAAAATTGAAACCTTGGTATTTATGTTGCGGGTGGTTCTCCCTCCCTTTCTCCCTTTTGCTCAAAAAAAAAAAAAAAAAGAAGAGAAAAAACTTATTGCATCTAAATTGACCATCAATAGGAGGTTTCATCCAGCAACTGTCTTATGTGTGCTAGCAATATATATCTCTTCATCTAGATATCTTAGAACATGTAGAAACCAAATTTCAATTATCTTGGATGATTCTAACTCATAAATCAGAGGAAAACGTTAGGTGCTGTGTAAGCCATCTACTTTAGATGACATAATGCCTAGGCAAGGCATATCCATTTTGGACTTTACAATAGTTTGTCTCTCTTATTACTTTTCTTTGGCGTGATGCTAGGCATTTCCTTTTCATTTTGAGCCTCACCTCTCCATTTTGAATAATACTGTTTGTTACTTTGCTTTTACTCTTCTAGATCATTGTACTCAATTCTGTACTTGTGGACACAGGACTCGACTTACTCAAGGATGCAAAGTTTTGTCCACACTAGACATGCTATCCAAGCTTGTAAGAAGAGTAAGAAACTTGCATATATATATATATATATATATATATATATATATATATATTCTTCTACCGACAAAATGCTCTTCATGTTTTTAAGCTTCATGTAGAATCAATGAAAATTATAATGATTCATGGTTGTTTCAAACATTTCTATAGAATAACATTCAAAGAACTTTGGTTCCGTTACATAACATAGTTGATATTTTAAAGTGTTTTTCATCCATCCAATGCTTATTTTATGTCAATCATTTGTCATGAGCATACTTGATTCATCTTATTTAACAAATCTTACAGAAATTCTTGACTGTTATCGTCTCTTGACAACTGAAAACTTTAGGCATATTGTCATGTATCTTTTATCCTTTGATAATATATGTACATACTGATTCACAATTTCTGTTGGTGCTGCTAGGAACAATCAATCTCTGTGGTCATCTCTTCTGTGGCAAATATGTTACCTCAGGTTCAATTCTTATCATAACATATTCAAGTGGAGAACTTTGCACCTTTATCTGATAACTGGCATGCATTAGCATCCAAAGAAACACAAGTTTTTAAAACAATTTACATATGACATACTAAATTATACTATAATTACATTGGTAGAAATGGACATTTTTATGGAAATCAGCAACTTTTAATTAATTTATAGAAATCTCTGATTTAAATTCTCCTAGATACATGATTCCTATGATGGTTTAACGTGCACATTGCATGGTTCCAGTTAATATCAAACAAACTAACATTGGGCAGTTATACTTACATTGAAGAAAAGTAATTTCAAAATTTATGGATAAAACTTAAAAGCATGAAACAATGTAATTATAGTTTCACAATTAAAAAAGTTTGTACATGAAACAATGTGATTATAGTTGCACAATTAAAAAAGTTTGTAGGTGCATGCACATTGTGCTCTAGGAAGCGTGTGCGCTAGCAGAGCCTCATAAAGCTGACATTAATATGGTTTATCTTGATTATAACCTTTGCTTCAGCATTGAATAATAATATTGAGTTGTTATTATGTCTAGTTTATAGTTCACAACCTCTAATATTTCAATATAAAAAACTAGGGCAACAAATTCAAAGAGTTCTAGATTAGCATAAAAGCAGATAAGGTTGTTCATTTTGGTCAAGGACGGGCCAAGTATCACTATGTATGATTTGTATCATTGCATATTTCTTTGATGCAAATTGATATAGGCCAATACACATGATGTAAGCTACCAAATGCCATATTGAGTATGTACCTCTATACCAAGTTGATGCCTGCAATAATGTACTTATACTAGTTACATTTTGTGTGGTCAGTCTCCGTTAGTTCTTGTTTTAAACATAGATTAACTATAGATTTCCTAATGTATGTAGCCTTAATGAAATTGACTTGTTTTGAATGCACCAGCTTTTCCGTGCTTCATGGATGTTGCATTATTAAATATCTTGTGAATAATATGTTATTTCTGTTTTGTTTTGTTTCCAGTTGGTAGTTCATGAACGTGTCATCTTACATGGCATAATATGTCCTGTATCATGATCTAGAGAAAACTGAATGGTTGAAGTGGGATCATTTGAGTGCTACTTGCATTAGCCCATGCTCTCTATTATCCACCTTCGGCACAATGTCATATGACTGCATAGTTCATTTTGCTTGTTTTTGGCCTATCATATGTAGTGCAATACGGGTAATGCCATGTTCTTGCTATCACTTTTCCTGCAGAATTTCCTTTTATCAGTGGCTTTTTTCATAACTTCTGTCATTTTGGTCTCCTGGACTCTTGTGTTCTTCTATTGAAAAATTGAGTTAAATATAACGTGCTTATTTCAATGTTTAAGATACCAATTAGACATTTTAAGGACTAAGGAAATAATCATCATATTATCAACGAAATATTAGAAACAAAGGTAAGGGAATGCATAATATAATAGCTTCCTATTATTACAAATATCATTAAAATGGTCCCCTTCCAGAATCAGAATCAGAATAAGAATCTGGATGCATTATAAGGCCTTTTAGAGAATTCCAGCTGTTGGACTCAAATGAATATGCTCTGATGCTGCTTCATAAGAGAAGCATATCTACCAATTTTACCATGCTAGCTTGAAATAGCCATAGTCAATTCATGTTGACTAGGCAAGATTTTAAAGATTTAGTGTATTACAGAAGCCTTAGAATTGGTGAATAGAAAATCTTTTAATAATCTGCAGTCAGTATTGACCTAGACACATGTCTCCTTTTGTTTTCTTATTCAGATACTTAGTTACACATGAATCTGATTCTTTTATTTATCCATGAAACACCGGCGGTCAGTGGTCCACGGTTCTTTATAGCTAAAGCAGTTCTTTATATTCTTTCTAAATGAAAGTATGGTGCACATGGGCTCTCTTACATAGTTGCATTGAGTATTATTTTGTTGATAATGGATTTCTTTTTCTTTTAGGGAAATTTTACATTGTCTCTAGCAATTATATACAGTTAATGTACCTGTATTTGTTTGAAAATTGTTGATCATTCAATGTCTCCAAGTTTCCCTGTAGCATACCACTGCATTGTGATGTTAGATTCATTTTTACTTGCTACCTGAAGTAACAATATGAAATTTAATCGGCTATAGGCAAATGAAACTGAAATTCCTTTGTTGCATGAGTTTAATGGCGCTGTAAAACAAGGAGGGACCACTCTGGAGGTAAGTCTCCCCCCTTTTCCCCTTTATTTGCCTTTTAGTATATAGTTATTTTTTTATCCACCTCTCTGAGCTAAAATTTGTTTTTTTAATGCTTCCTATCCATTCTTGAATAAATTTTCTAGGAGCGTAGGCTGCTATATGTTGCAATGACTCGTGCTCGGAAGAAGTTGTACATATCTCATGTTATTATGGATTCCAATTGGCAGGTGGTGCTAGTTTATTTTGTGATATGCAATATTCCTGATGTATATCCGCTCTACCTCCATCTCTGACTACAATTTTTAACTTTCAGTTGCTGCAACCTTCACGTTTTCTTAAGGAAATTTCACCCCATCTTCTTGAGATTCAGGTGCCTTAGTGTAAAAACAAGCAAATCTTGTAAATGAGTTTTATAGGTCTGCTGTATGCAGTTATTAATATATTCTCTGTTGTTATCTCCCTTTCGTTTGTTTTGCGAAAACTGTTAGGGTGAGGCTATGTCAAAAGATGCGGGAACACTGCGTGATAGAATTATTTCTTCTAATGCATTAGAATGCAAATCACCACCTGAAAATATTCATCAACCTAGTATGAAAGAAATAAAATTTTCAAGTGGCTCAGCGGAACGGGGTGACATATGCATTGGTAATGATTTCTTGAAGAGGTATTTTGGTTATAATGTGCATAATAAATTATTGTTCTATATTCTTGTGGTTATAATACATTATGGAGTTATAAATTTATCATATGTTTCCATCTTTCAGGTTTGACCTTGAAGAAAGATCAATCGTCTCTTATTTATTCCATCATTGGGCAAAAAAGCAAGCATTTCAGCATCCAAAGCGATTGGTTGATAAGGTAGCTTTTATTCTCACTACAAAATGTGGTAGCTTGATGGAAGTGAACAAATTTTATGTATTATCTAAAAGCTTATATTAATGATTCCAGCTATATAAACCTCATATTGAAGGGGATGTTTGATTATTCCCATAATAATAAAAAAAATGCATCGTTTCAAATTTATACCATGGTGTCGTTTGGTGTCACCTTCTTCTTTTTTATATTTTCAAAAATAGAAATAGAATCTGAATTTTTAAAATTGTTTAATTCCTAATTGTCTTTCAGTCCATATTCAGTTTCAATGGTGCTAATATTTGCGGATTTGACTCCTTTCGTAAAGAATTTTCAACTCATAAAGAGGTCAGTGCCATGTAGGTTTTATTTCATTCTTGCCTCTCCAGCTAATATGCTATTAAACATGGATATGCCAAAACAGGCCTCGTACCCGTATTCGAAATGGATATGCCTGGATACATATATGATATTCATCCAATATACTAAAAAATATTTTTATTTTCGACATGTTATGTATAGGTTTTGGATACGTGGGATAAGTTGGAATACCTTGGGATATGTTTTTATCAAAAATAAGGTATTTTTGTTATTTTTAAAAAATAAAAGCCTATCAGTTCTTGTTCAAGCTTCAGTAAACTAAATATAAATATCATAATTTTTTGTTCCCTTTTTGCTTATAAAATATGAAGGAGGGTTGACTTTTTTGCTTCAT